>JAOTAX010130744.1:0-18643 GCA_025629825.1 Erythroxylum guanchezii | reverse complement strand
TGAGTTCTGTAACTAACTCAGACTGATGTCTTCTGACGTGTTTTGCTTCTTCCGTCTGTTTTCTTTCGTCTGCTTTTCTTCGTCTGCTTTTCATTTTAGCTTTCGTCTGCTTTTCTTCGTCTGCTTTTCATTTTAGCTTATTTTTGTTCTTCATCAAAATCGTTAATCGTAAAGTCATTTTGACTTAACACATATTCATGACCAAGACCATTGAGAGTATTTAATATTAATTCATATTCTGTGATGGCATGTCCTGCAATTTGAAGTGAGTCTCTTGTAGTTTTAACTTTCTGCATGTATTCGGCTATATTGCATGATCCATTTTTAATTGTTGAGAGATGATATTTGAGCTATAAGACTCTAACCATGGAGGTTTGAGCATAAAGATTTTCGAGGATTTGTCATACTTGGTAGGAGGAGTTGGAATGATTTACTTGACCAATCACTTCATCTCCAATGGTTGAGAGCAACCAACATAGTAGCAGCTGATCTGTTCTGTGCCAGGTTTTGTAGTTTGTGTGGTCAGTGGCTTGATCTACATCTGCGCTAAAAATTTAGGGAGGAGGTGCAGTGGTAATGAAGTGTTCAAGTTCAAGGGTTCTTATGGTTGCAAGTACTTATGCTCTCCAGTTTATGAAATTTTGCCTGTTAAGCTTAATGGGAAAGTTGAAGTTTAGGGTTTTTGATAGAATGGGAAAATCAAGAGGAGTGAAAGGTTCTGCAGTATTATGGCTAGTAGCTGATGAGCCAGAGTTGGGATCCATAGCTTTGGTCAGTAAAGCTCTAATACTATGTAAGAACTTATTAGAGGAATGGAATATGTATATGTTTTATTATCTCACAGACTGTTTATGTACACTTGATGTACATTCAAGAATTACAACAGAAAGAGGAATAATATTGTTATTTGTTATAGACGAGTATCAGCCAGCTGTTGCGCATCTGTTGTAATAGAAGTGTCTAATAGGTGGCAATGGAAATGACTTATGTGCCCTTGATGTGTTCTTCATTTTACATTCCTCAAATAAAAGCTTGATTAGAAACCAAATGGATGAAGATGGGAATGGAGAAGCTTACGATAAATGAAGAGAACTTTTTCTTCTTCTTCTTTAAATTTAACAATAAAGCTACTATGGCCAAAATTAAGGAACAAGGTCCCTGACATATCAACGGAAAACTAATGTTACTTAAGTAATAGAAACATGATATGTCCTTGAATAGAGTTGACATGAGGTTTGCTCCAATTTAGGTTTGTTCTTACAAAATTCCTCTTAAATATTAATCCACGATTGGAATAAACAATCTTTATGATGGATGTGAACACAACTGCTCTAAGTTGCATAGGATTTGTAAGAATTTACATTGAAGTAAATGTGAAGAAAGCAATAGTTGAAACTCTAAGACTTAAAGAGATTGAATGAAGAATGAAGCTTGATAAAATCCAATATCTTTTTTAATTACCAATGGAAGTCTATCGAGAAAGGTGTTCAACACTAAGGAATTTAAGTTGAACTCTTTGATCTTACTATCAACTTCAATACGAGCTCCATCTATGCCTTTGAGATCAGCTCTTAGACGATGTAACTATTGTCAAGCATTTTAGGCCATAAGTTAGAAAATCCTCCTGTTAATTACCTGTGATTTCTAATAACCACTAAAGACTCAACTATAGGGACTATCAACCTCTCTTGGACTCAAGTTTGAACAAAATTGGAAGCTGGATCATTAGGAATCTTTCTTATATAGGCAAGTTAAAACTTGCTATCTCAGTTCTTAGCAACTTGCATATCCGTTGGAGCTCTCGCCTCTTTCTCCTTAGAAGCATATTTAAAAGTATTGAAAGAATGGTGAAAATATTCCTCTGGACTACTGAAACAAACAATTCCTCTAAAGCTAAAGTCAAATAATTTGAAGTTTGCACTCCCAAAGAATAAGGTGATATGATAAACACTATCAAAGCAATGAATAATATGCTCCTAACTAAGCGGATGTAGAAACTTTTGAGGGGCAAAGAATATCTATGAGTTGAATGAATATATACTCACTTCCTTCAAGATGAAAACTTTTGTAATTACAAGCCTAAAGTTTTCAACCTTCCTCCAAATTCTGAGACTAAGAAACTCCATAATTCCCTTGATTAAGTATATTATTGATAATGAGAGTAAAACTTCTAGTCTGATAGTTAGCATGATCAAGGTCCCTTCTCCTTCGTGTGTACTAAACATAGTCTCCCTGAGAGTGTTTTGGTTAGGAAAGCAATTAAGAGAGAGATTTAAGAGTTGCAATCTCAAGGATTCTCTAACTTAATAGTTAACATGCTAGCCTATAATCCTAATTCAAGTAAGGTGGATACCATTATTTGGACTGCTCATCACTAGGATCTTTTACTAATAAATTATGTTTGAGGATTTTGAGGAATATCTGATAGAATATGTAAATATAAAAGTGATTTCTCATTTTCCCGTAATTTTGTAAAGATTATATTTAGTCTCCTTGATTATAGCCTAGGATAGTGTCAATCTTCTTTATAAATAACATTCATTCCTATAGCAATACAGACTACGGAATTGCCTTCTTTCATGGTATCAGATTAGGAACAATTCTCTTCTTTATCTCATTAACCATTCTTCTTCTACTCTCTCCTTCTCCTGCACTTTTTCTCATCACCCATGGTGCCTGAACAATCACAAATTGAGTCCGCCTCCACTTTCCATCCTGCTTTGGCTGTCTCCAATATCAAAAACCATGTTCCCATCACTCTTCAGATGGAAAATGTTCACTACGCGACGTGGGTAGAATTGTTCAAAATTCACGCCAAATCCCACAGGGTTCTTCACCATATTACCAAACCTGAATCAGGCCAGGAATTTGTTCCAAAAACTAATTATGAAAAAGCATTATGGTCGACTCTCGATGCCACAGTCCTTCAATGGATTTATGCTACTATCTCCATTGACTTACTGCATACAATCCTTGAATCGACTCAACTGCCATGGCTGCGTGGGAACGGCTCTGTGACATCTTTCAAGACAACAAAAATTCTCAGGCCGTTGCTCTTGAATATGAATTCTCTCAAACTAGCATGGCCGATTTCCCAAATGCTTCCGCCTACTTTCAAAGGCTCAAAATTCTGTCAAACCAACTTAAAAATGTTGGCGCTTCAGTCAGCGATAATCGGCTCGTCCTCCAAATGGTTGCGAGTCTCATTGAAGCATACAAAGGGGTGGGCACCATAATCCGTCAAAGCAATCCACTTCCTCCCTTTTATCAAGCCCGATCCATGCTCACTCTAGAAGAAACCGGTTTTGCCAAAGATGTTGCCACAGCGTCTGATAATGCATTGCTTGCTCGAGAGTTTGATGAGAGCTCCTCATATGGCAATCAACAATCCAACCGCAATCAGAACAATGGTAAAAGGCCTCAACAACGCAACAGCAATAAATACAGCAAAAACCGTGGCAAGGGCAGAGGAAATCGGGGCAGTAGCAACAACGGGGGTGGACGTAACAACCGTCAGCCACAACAAAATCAGCAACCACAACAATGGCAACCATGGACAGGAAGTGGACAGCCATGGCAATGGCCCTTCATGTCGTGGGCTATCCCTCCTTGCCCATACCCTACTGCTCCTTAGCCTCGCACCGCTGTTCCCTCTAGATAGGCCGGCATACTTGGCTCTCGTCCACCATAAGCCTACTCCACAAAAGTGCAGCCCACTCCCACTGACATTGAAGCAACTATGCACACTCTCGGGCTCACTCCACCAGATGCTAATTGGTACATGGATACCAAAGCCACATCTCATATGATATCTAACCAAGGTAATCTCTTGTCTTATTTGAATATGAGCAATAATCACGGAATAATTGTCGAAAATGGTCATTCAATTCCAATTGTTGGTTATGGTCATACCAAATTAATTTCCCCCAACCCACCTCTAGCCTTAAAAAATGTTCTCCATGCTCCTCAGCTAATCAAAAAATTCACTACCGATAACTCAGTTTCTGTTGAATTTGATCCGTTTGGTTTTTCTGTGAAGGATTACCAGACGGGGATACGTCTAATGAGATGTAATAGTTGGGGGGTGCTTTATCCTATCAACACCACTACACCATCTTCTTTTACAGCCTTTGCTTCATCTTTATGGCATGAACGCTTGGGCCATCCGGGAGCACCTGTTTTTGCCTCCCTTAGGAAGAATAAATTTATTGAATGTACTAGACCTCTTAACTCTTCTGTTTATCGTTCTTGCATTCTAGGCAAGCAGGTTAAATTGCCATTTGTTGCATCTCATTCACAAAAATTTATGCCATTTGATATTATTCATAGTGATCTTTGGACATCACCTGTTCTGAGCTCTGCAGGTCATAAATATTATGTTTTATTCTTGGATGATTACTCTAATTTTTTATGGACTTTTCCTTTGTCTAAAAAGTCTCAAACTTTATCCACCTTCTTAGTTTTTCGCAATTTTATCCGGACTCAATTTGAAAGGGACATTAAAACCATTCAGTGTGATAATGAACGAGAATATGACAATGATCCATTTTGTAAGTTTTGCAAATCAACTGGCTTATCGTTTCATCTCTCTTGTCCACATACATCCTCACAAAATGGTAAAGCTGAAAGAAAAATACGAACTATCAACAACATGGTTCGCACTTTTCTCTCCCATGCGTCTCTACCTCCTTCTTTTTGGCATCATGCCTTACAAATGGCCACCTACCTGCTCAATATTCTTCCTCATAAAGGCTTAGCCTTTAAATCCCCTCTTCAAGCTCTCTATCACAAAGACCCTTCATATTCTCATCTTCGGGTGTTCGGTTGTCTATGCTACCCTCTCATCCCATCCACTATAACTAATAAACTCCAAGCTTGTTCTACTCTTTGTGTTTTTCTAAGGTATCCATTGCATCATCGAGGTTACACATGTTATGACCTTTCATCCAACAAAATTATCATCAGTCGACATGTCATGTTCGATGAAACCCAATTCCCCTTTGCTAAATTGCATACTCCCTCTTCTCACCGCTATGATTTTTTGGATGATGGTTTTTCTCCATATGTAATCCAACATTTAACCTCTCAACATAACCCATCTTCTCGCCCAATTGATCCACTGCCGAATCAGACAAGCACTTCACTAGGTTCCCCCCCATCTACTAGTCCACCATCCAACTCCCTATATGGCAGCACTCTTACCCACGCTGCAGCATCTATACCTGCACAATCCGGACCCAACCTGACAGCCACCTCTCCTCTTCCAACCCACAGACCAGTCACTAGGAGCCATCATGGGATTGTCAAGCCTAACCCCAAATATGGCCTTCTCACTCATCCTTCCAAATCTCCTCTCCCTCGTAATCCCGTCTCTGCCCTTCGTGACCCCAATTGGAAAATGGCTATGGAAGATGAATATAATGCTCTTATTGAAAATAAAACTTGGGATTTGGTGCCTCGTCCTCTTAATGTCAATGTTATTCGTTCTATGTGGGTTTTTAGACATAAAGAAAACTCTGATGGTTCATTTGAGAGGCATAAAGCCCGACTTTTAGGTGATGGCATAACTCAACAGGTTGGCTTAGATTGTGGTGAAACTTTTAGCCTAGTGGTGAAACCGGCAACCATTCGCACTGTTCTCAGTCTAGCTCTCTCCAAGTCTGGCCCATTCATCAGCTAGATGTCAAAAATGCTTTCTTGCATGGTGAACTCAAGGAAACTGTATACATGCGTCAACCCATGGGATTTCGTGACCAACACATCCTGACTATGTATGTTTACTGAAAAAGTCCTTGTACGGTCTCAAACAAGCTCCACGGGCTTGGTACAAAAGGTTTGCCGACTTTGTCTCCAGCATTGGTTTCACCCAAAGTAAAACAGATCATTCTCTTTTCATCTACCGCAAAGATCATCACATGGCTTATCTTCTCCTATATGTGGACGATATTATCTTAACTACATCTTCTGTTGATCTCTGCAAGTCTATCATAACTCTTCTCAGCTCAGAATTTGTAATGAAAGATTTGGGTCCTCTCAGTTATTTCTTAGGGATAGCAGTCACTCGCCATGCAGGTGGCTTGTTTTTGTCTCAAAAGAAGTACGCCCAAGAAATCATTGAAAGAGCTGGCATGTCCTCTTGTAAGCCGTGTCTCACTCCAGTTGACACCAAACCAAAGTTAAGTGCTACTTCTAGCACACCATATGCCGACCCTTCTCAATATTGCAGCCTGGCAGGCGCGTTGCAATATCTTACTTTCACAAGACCAGACATTTCATATGCCGTGCAACAAATTTTTCTCTTCATGCACAACCCAATGGCGGTGCACATGAATGCACTCAAACGTATTGTGCAATATGTTCAAGGCACTCTAGATCATGGTTTGCACCTTTATCCCTCTCTAATCACCACCCTGGTTTCATATACAGATGCCGATTGGGGTGGTTGTCCGGATACACGGCGTTCGACATCTGGCTATTGTGTCTTTCTCGGTGACAATCTCATTTCTTGATCTGCCAAGAGGCAACCAACTTTGTACCACTCAAGTGCAGAGGCTGAGTATCGCGGGGTAGCCAATGTAGTGTCTAAGTCATGCTGGTTGTGAAATCTACTTCTTGAACTTCATTGTCCTATACGAAAGGCTACCTTGGTGTACTGTGATAATGTTAGTGCCTTATATCTCTCTAGCAATCCGGTTCAACATCAACGCATTAAACATATCGAAATGGACATTCACTTTGTTCGTGAATAGGTTATTCGTGGCAATGTCCACGTCCTTCATGTTCCATCACGCCATCAAATAGCAGATATTTTCACAAAAGGCCTTCCTCTGGTTCTCTTTGAAGCTTTTCGCGACAGTCTAAGTGTTCGAAAACCTCCCGCTTCAACTGTGGGGGTGTGATAGAATTTGTAAATATAGAAGTGATTTCTCATTTTCCTGTAATTTTGTAAAGATTATATTTAGTCTCCTTGATTATAGCCTAGGATAGTGTCTATCTTCTTTGTATATAACATTCATTCCTATAGCAATACAGACTACGGAATTGCCTTCTTTCAATATCAATTCCAATTTTACTTAAAGAAGCTTACTATGACACAAAAGCAACCTCCCCAAATATATTATTTATCTTGTGGCTAGACGCTAGATTTAAGGGCTTCTCAGCCAATGATTACTACTGTCTTTGCCATAAGTTTAGGTCTTATGTGATAGGTAATGTATGGAGATCGAGGGGAAGAAAATTCTTGATTAAGAAAACAACGTTAAATATGGTTTTAAAGGAGATAAAACCATCTTTAAGGTTATGTTTAGTTGGTTTGTCTATTCTCTTTAGCACGAGAGAAATTTCGAAATCTTTAAATAGACACAATAGGATATTCTTAACCTTATACACAACACCTAGAACTGAATCAGAGACATTATCTTGGATAATGAAATCAGCAAACTGATCAACATTTATATATGAAATGTTCTTTGATTTGTAGCTAGCTTCTTTTCAAATCATTTCCACTCGCATTTGACTAGCTAGTTCTTTGGAATTGTAACTCTTTGTTTTATGGCTTGGGCCTTAAAACTTTTGGTGTCTTTGACAGGGACTTTCTTGGATAAAATTAAATGGAACATATTTAAAACACCATAACTGAAACAGAGGATCTATTCTCGTAAAATAGACATTAAGGCAGAGTTTGAAAAAGCTCAACACTTGGGAGGTTAGATCGCAATAAATACCTCTATATTTTAAGAAAGAATAAAATATCAAATACAAGTGATTTTCCACTAAAATTACATCTTTAAGTCAAAAATTTTAAACCTGAAAGTTGAAGCTAATGCAGTTTAAAACCACTCTTGCGTTTCATCTTCCACTCCCACTAAGGGAGATGCAAATAACCTAAAGGATACTGAATTGTTTGATCAAATTCATGTGTTTGTATTACGAAACGTACGTAAATAGATAAAGAGTTACAAGGGTTTGTTGTAACAAACTAAGTACTGGAATATTTATTAACTAGGAGTAACAAACTGAAGGATATACATTGAAGCTAACAAACTGAAAGATATACATTGACTATTTCCTATTACGCCCCCGCAAGATGAAGTCTCAGGATGTGACATTCATCTTGTTCCGAAAAAGCTCGAACTTATACTAAGACAATGGTTTGGTCAAGGCATCCACAGTTTGATAAAGTGTCGATATCTTAGAGACTATTAGATTTTTTCGTTGCACTTGTTCTCTGACAAAGTGATAGTCCAAGCTAAGGTGTTTCATTCGGGAATGGAAACCCGAATTTGAGCACACATACGTAGCTCCCAAGTTGTCACAATAAATCTTTGGCTCATCCTATGAGTGAATATATAGTTCTCGTAGTAGATTGTGAAGCCACATTACTTCTATAGCAGTGTTAACAACTAGTCGATATTATGCTTCTGTGGATGACCGAGCTACTGTACGTTGTCGTTTTTTGCTCCATGAAACAGGATTGTCACCAAAATAGATAACATATGTAGACATAGATGTTTTGGTGTTAGCATCACTTCCCCAATCAGCATCACTAAAAGCCTGAAGCCGGAAATGTTTCGGTTGATGCAGTTGAACACCATAATCATGTGTATGTTTGAGATATCAAAGAGTTCGCTTCAACTACTGAAATTGAAGTTCAGTCGGCTTATGCATATACTGTGACAATTTGTTGACCGCAAAGCTGAGATCTGGTCTAGTCAAGGTTACATACTGTAGAGCTCCTAAGATGCTTCGATCAAGAGACCCAGCCGTTGTGGCTAAACCATCATCAAGTTTCAGTATGGCCGATGTACAAATAGCGGTGGTGCATGGATTACAATCTGCCATGTTGAATTTGATGAGTAGATCATGAATATAGCATTACTGAGAGAGGAATAGACCATCAACATTTGGCATGAGTTCAATGCTGAGAAAATATGAAGGGGTCCCTATGTTTTTAAGTGAAAATGTAATGGAGATATTTGCAATGAATCTTTGAAGTTCCTTTGTCAAGTTGCCAGTTAGTAATAAATCATCCACGTAAACCAAGAAGTACATGATCACACCACTACATTTGTATATAAAAAGAGAGGAATCACAAGTACTACTAATAAAACCACACCGAAGTAGGAATGAGCGGAGTTCTTGGTACTAGACTCGAGGAGCTTGTTTGAGTCTGTATATGGCCTTGTGTAGTTTGCAAACATAATTCGGATGCTCCTAATTGACAAAACCCGATGGTTGTTGCATATATATGGTTCCACTAAGACAACCTTGTAGGAATGCATTATTGACATCCATTTGATGTAAGGCCCAAGAATTTGCTAAGGCCAAAGATAAAATGATTTTGATCGTCTGGTGTTTCGCTAGAGGAGAGAAAGTTTCTTTGTAGTCGATCCCCGGGCACTAACTGTATCCTTTTGCAACAAGTCAGGACTTATATCGAGCCACCGATCCATCCAGATTCCTTTTCATGCAAAAAATCCACATACAATCAATCGCATTCTAAGCTTCTGTAGCAAGTACAAGTGTCCACGTAGCGCGTATCAAAGCATCATATTCCAAAAAAGTAGAAGTGTGCCTATGTGCTATTTTCAAGGCTTAGGTAATGGTACGCGGTTCCTCAGTATTTGGTAGAGGGCGTTTGGTAATAGTGAAGGTTTTGGTTTTATAGATGTTGTTTTTGGATCGAGTGACCATAGGATAAGTGTTGGTTGGTTGGTCTTGTGGTGGTGGTGGTGGTGATGTATGATCGAAAGTGACCATTGGTGATAGAGAATTATACTGTTGGTTTGGTGGAGATAAATTTTTAAAAGGCACAGACGATGCTGTAGGAGCAGGTGATGCCACAATTGGAATGAGTTGGTGAGACATAGGTGGAGGGGACAAGGTTTCTAATATGGGTGAGACATGCAAGTTTTTGAGTGACTCATAGGGATATTGATCTTCAACGAACACAACATGTCTTGATACGTAGACTTTGTTTGTTCTCGGATCGAGACATAGATATCCAAACTGAGTAAGGGAGTATTCGACGAAAACACACAGAGTGGACCTTGGTTGTAATTTATTCATGGTGTAGGGACGAAGCCAAGGAAAGCATAGACATCCAAAGGAATGTAAATGCTTGTAGGTAGGTGACTGGTGAAACAATTTTTCGACTGAGGTTTTCGTGTGTAGTGTGGGAGTTGGTAAGCAGTTTATTAGGTAGACGATCGTGTGAGTTGCATAAGACTAGAATGTTGGTGGAAGTTTGTTATGATAAAAAAGAGCTCTGGCAATTTCGACTATATGTCGATGACATCGTTCTGACATGTCATTTTGCTCTGGAGTGTGAGGTGGGGTTGTAAGGTGAGAGATATCATTGATGACAAGGAAGGTTTTGAGTTTGATAAACTCGCCTCCATTATCAGAATACAAGGTTTTGATTAGTGTTTCAAAGTGTTTTCAACAACCGTTTTGAAGTTGACAAATGTGGACAAAACATTGGATTTGTTTTCCAACAAGTAAATCCATGTGTATTTTGTGAAATTATCAACAAAAATTATGTAGTAACGAAAACCATCAATCGTAACCATCGGAGCAGAATCCCAAACATCAGAAAATATTATTTCTAAAGTTTTAATGCTTTCCAAACGAAGACTTGAAAATGGAAGTCTATGACTTTTCGCACGTTGACAAGAAACACAAGAATCTGATAGTACTGGACACGATGCTAACTTATGACTCAACTGCAGAAAATTAAAAACTTTATTAGACGGGTGGCCTAATATGTGATGTAGGATGAGTGGACTAGGAAGACGAGCATGAAACACGACCGGTTTATTTGTTGGGAGACATAGGTTATAGAGGTCATTGTAGCATGAACCTATAAGGAGCACCACCTGTGTTCACAAACCCTTCACTCGAAAATAATCGGGAAAAAAGTTCAACGGAAATGTTTTTTCATGTGTACAACCGTTTAACGGAAATAAGATTCTTGTTAATTTTGGGCACGTGTAAAATTTTGTCAAAGATAATTGGCTTGGATTTAGTGGTAAGAGAGGAACTATCGGTATTTTCGATCAGAAGTTTGTATCCATCTCCAACCTGTAGATTATCGTGTCCTCCATATGGTGAGTGAAGAGACAGATTGCTCAAGTCATTTGTGACGTGATTAGTTGCCCCGGAATCAAGGATCCACTGCCCTTGCAGAGATGGCCCTGTTGTTCGGAAATTATAAGCACCTAGAGCACAGTTTGGGCGCTGGACTGACTGCGCAGTCTTGGTTTGATGCTTGGCAAGCCTCCCGTGAAGTAACCAACAGGTCTTGGCAGTGTGACGAGGCTTGTCGCAGAATTGGCAGATGACTTCTTACTGCTCAAACATTCCAGGCATGACAAAAGGGCTCATCGAAGCAACCTTGTATACTGGTGTTCTACTCGATGTCAAGCTGTGGCTAAAGCGCCCATAGCACTTATTGAAGCCTGCACGCTGCTTGCTGGAGACGTGCACAGAAGGTACCTGGACAGCTTCTTCTAGCCTTGCCTGTCGTTCCAGAAAGCGCTCAAAATCAACAAGTTTTTCGTGTAGATCATCAAAGCATATCGAAGTCTCTCTAGCACAGATCGCAACACTAACATCTTTGAAATCAGTGGACAAGCCATTCAAAGTATGGATTACTAATCCGTATCATCAATCGGTGAACTAACAATTGCGATTTCATCCGCAGTTCCTTTAACTTCCTTCAAATATTTGGAGATGTTTCTGCTGCCCTTCCGAATACAAATCAGTCTCTCCTTGAGAGACATAGAGTCTTGATCGAGACGTTCCCGCATATGTCTTTGCGAGAAGCTCCCAAGCCTCCTTAGACGAATGAACAGAACCAAGAAGTGTTGCATCATTTGGAGTAACAATGGTCATCAAGGCATGAAGAACGAACTAATTTTGTCGAATCCATAGATCAAGTTCCGGTCCTCTGGTGGCTGGACGAGGGATTGTTCCATCAATGTAACCTTTTACGTTATATCCAATGAGCAGGGCACTGACCTGTACTCTCCAGGCAAGAAATTTCGCTACAGTTAGTTTTGAATCCGACAAGAAACTCGTGATGAACATGATCAAGTTTTGAGGGAAAACAACTTCAGTATTGACAACGGTGGCTGCAGTAGCAGCAGATTCATTGTCTCGAGTCATTGTTGAGGTTTCATTGTTTAATAATCAAAAACGTAGGTGGTTGATCCTTCCTTGGAATAAAGCAGCAGTTGTGTTTAGGTTTTGATCGAAAAAAAAATGTGGCCCCATTAGGCTTTGTCTCTGATATCATAAAGGATACTGAATTGCTTGATCAAATTCATGTGTTTGTATTACGAAACATACGTAAATATATAGAGTTACAAGGGTTTGCTGTAATAAACTAAGTACTAGAATATCTATTAACTAGGAGCTAACAAACTGAAGGATATACATTGAAGCTAACAAACTGAAAGATATACATTGACTATTACCTATTATAACCAACCCTCTCTTCCCCTAACCAAATTATGAAGGGCAAAGTTCTCCTAAAAAAAATTGGAGAATTATAATCACAAATAATACTCAACGATGAATAAATGCACCTAAATAAAGATCCAAGCAACTCATCTTACTCCAGATTAGCACAATGAAGCCTCGAGGGGAAGCCTTTTATTCTACTCTCTGCTATAATACAGCGGCTAATTTCACATTATGAGGCCTTAAAGCTTCTTAAACAATTTCTTGCACTGTTAGGTTACGCCTACAAAGATCGGAGAGTTCTTCAATTGGAACCATCAGATTGTTGATTTTGACACCAGATGCTGCATCTGACAACGCTGCAATAAATCTTGTGCGCTCTAATTCAGTGACAGCAGTCGATGGGATTAATGAAACACTCTCCGTGGCCCACTCCAATGCCCTCGCTCCAAATGCTCGAGTTAATGCTAGCAAAGCATATGTTACCTGGAGAAGATAAATTTGTTAAAATATCAAACTATATGTATAAATGTAATCCATGGTAAGGTTTACAGGCATCTCAATCTACTTGTTTAAGAGACAAACTACCGCACCGTTTCTATTCGAGAACTTGGTAGTGCTCCGGTTAACGAGGCAACTAACATTCCAGTAATTGTGGAACCCCTGGGAATAACTACACTATTCCTGATGGATAAGTATTGCTCCCCCATGCTAGACTTTGCCAAATCAAAGACATCGGTCAAGAAGGACAATATGGAATTGGAAGCCTCTCTGCCCAAAGGGTAAGCCAAAACATGAAAGTGTCAGATGGTAATTTGGATACCCCGGTTCATGCTTAGTAGTGTATACTCTTTATGCTTTGAAGCATTCTTCTGCTTTTAAATCCAAAAACTCTAAACCCAATAATACACTGCCTCAACGGATGAAAGCAAGGATTTAACGGAAATAATAACAGGCATTGATAGCCCTCTGGTCAACAATATGTCTTTGTTATTTACGACCAATCAAGTATTTATTCAGCCTCCATTTCATCACTTCTTATGCATTTTCAATGAATGTTTATGCCGAAAATTAGACTTCGAATTGCAGTGTATATTTTTATAGTTTGCACCATGCAAAATATTTACATTGGTCAAGGGAGGGAGTCATACGTGATTCATTTTCGTCATTATCTAAGAAATCCAAGTCCTCCCATACCATATAGTCAAAGGGGATAATAACTGGTATAAGTTCTAAAACTTAGTGATTTTCACAAATTAGTGTTAAAATCTTAAATCATTACAATCAAATACTAAAACTTATTTAAGTGAAACAAATAGTCCAACTTTACCTGCTATAGTATGTGCACTATACCACTGGTCCCATATGTGACTACCACATCGAACTAGGAATTAAATTAGTTTGTTTTGCTTATACAAGGTTTAATACTGATTTCCAAAAATTCAACAAGCTTTAGCATTTATTATATGCTTCTCAGTTTCAAAATGTTAAAATGTAGGCATACACACGGAGAAAGCTTATCCTGCATCTAGAGACTTACTTGCAAGTATAAAATTAACCGAATGACATGGAAGAATTGTGTATATATGATCAACTGGATCGTTGACAAATCATACAGTGCCTTGTGCAAAATATACAGAAGTCCATATTAGAAGTTAACTACTGTTCAATCAGAATAACATTCCTAAAAAGAAAAATGATAAGCAAATTGTGAAGAAAAATAAGCACGCAATGGCATGTATTTTCGTATCTGCACAAAACGCCTTACCTGTGCTGTACAGTGACACCAATCACAGAGCAATCAACTAATAGTACAAATACAGCTGAAGGAATAAACAGTTGAGGGCAGTAACGAAGGCATCTTGATGCCAACAGAAAACAGTCATCTGCTATGTGTGGTCTTGCAGTAAAATCCTGCAGAATCAATGGAAGTACAACCATGAATGGCAGAATGGCATAAAAATTTTGAAAAATATAAGATGTACAGCTTGCCAAATGAAAACCTCAATCCTGGTGAGCAGGCATGTTGTGTTCTTGAAGAGGACTTCTATTAAAATTTTCAGGTAGTCTTGACAAGCAGGATCTGAACCAAATATCTGCTCCAAAGACAATGACAGGACAATTTTCAAAGGTTTAAGAGCAAAAGACGGGGGGTGTTAATAAAGTTGCTCACAACAAATCAGAAAGATTTACCTTTATCACCTCACTAGAAAGATAAAGAAAGCACGATTGGTGATGCTGCTGATATGGAACCTGAATCTCTTCTAGCATTGCTCCAATTGTGATTCCCATGAATCTTCCAGAGGTTCTGACCTAAACAAACAACAAATAGTTTCATATTCATCAAATCAAATCACAATTCATAACATATTTAATGCATCTTCATTCTCTAAACACTAAACTTTCAGAAAAGTATTAACAGGAACTTCCAGACCTACTTAAAACTTAAAAGTCGAAGACTCTTAAGTCAGCGGTTCAAATGAAAATTATACATGCAAAGATTATTCAAAGTCCAACAAAGAGCTTTTCACTAACTAAGAAAAAGCATCCATGATATGGATGGTTAAAAAACCTGACATTCCTGCTTTGGCTTTTAAACTTCTGAGAAAAGCCTAGTTAAGCTTAATCATCTCTCATTTACACATTCCGCAGTTACTCATCCGTGTCAATGTTCAGTGACTCACTGCATATTTGCAAGCACGACAAAGAGACTCCATAGTTCGCATGTCCCAAGCACGACTACGGCAGAAAAACATTCATCAGACAAGAGAAAAACCCAGCTAAGTCAGACAGGAATTTCATTTTCTGTCAGTATCTATATACTCACAGGTCAAATATTGCCTTGAATATTGGCCAAAGCCTTTGAATAGCATCTGCCACAACTTCAGGGTGATTTACATACCTGAAATTGGTTTACCGCACCTTGATAATAACAGTAAATAGATAAAGATAAAAGATAATTCAGAAAGGGTAATAATCAGACCTAAAGATGTACGCTAATCGATCAATGTGAACTGTTAACTCACGAGCAGGTTTCTTCTGCAATGTTTCTGGACCTTGGTTGATCACTTCCTGCTTGAGCACATTATAAAAGAGCCATGATCAAAATTTTTGGCCATATACTGAAGAAACATACTGGAAAGAGATCCAACCTGTAGAGGATTAACAACTGGCAAGCATAATTTTTCCATGGCCTGCTTAGTCTGGTCAGGAGGAAGTTCAGTCATGACCATGCTGCAATACAAATGTACAACAAATCCAAATCAAATATTTCGTGCAGAATTCAAATGATTTTGAAGCACTGATCGCAACAATTATGAAGCACCAAAAGTACCTTAAGGCTTCTACTACATGCAAAGAGTCCTCAGCAGAGACTTTAAAAGTACCTTATCCATTCACAGCCTTATGGTATATGGAGAAAAGATCATCAAAATATACAGTAAGCTTTGTCCGGCAATCTATGTCCAACATCAGAAAAATGATTATACAAGGACAAGTTATGGAGAAAAAGAGCATAAAATCGTAGGATACAGAAACAAGATAAGTAATGCCAATAATCATATACAAGCCAAAGCAACTGCTACTAATTGTGAGAATGATTGTATCCTAAGTTTTCTCTTAAACTAAGTTAGCCTGTCAGTACACTGAAGACACTTTTTTCCCCTTCAACGCATTAACATTGTTAAAATAAATAAATATTAATTAAGAATATTCTCCCTTAATTGATAGTGGCGACAGAGAGGTAGTTATTATTTCAGCAACGGTAAATAGGGGTGGCAGTTTTTAGAGGCAATTACCAAGCAGTTATTTCTGCTTTTATTAGAGGCAGTTACCAAAGCAATTATTTCTGCTTTGGTGAACCGTATACATTAAAAGGGGAATAAACCCTGCTGTATTAAGTGAATGAATGCAGTCTCTCTACCAAAAATTCTTTGTAGTTTCTTGACAAACATTTATATGATTCTCTTTTCACTATTTAAATCACGTGTCCAACTAATCTTTGGCATTAATTTGACATTATGTGAAGTGAGCATGCACAATGAATCTACTTGATGACAAATTATCCTGAGACATAACTAAAAGCATCATGATTGCAAAGAAAATTATGTTGACATGAAGTTTGTAACCTTTTCTGCACTGTCACAATCTTGTATTTCATCAAATTATCCAGAGATAAAACTGAAAGCAACACGAATACATAGCAAACTGTACAGTACCCATGCCTTAATATAACTTCGGCCGCAAGACAAGATTTGTGACCTTTTGCTTCACTGTCAATTGCATTTTGACAATCTCTACAGAAGATGCTGGAGAGTTAAACTCACACAACAGAGTTATATTCCTTCGTAAAAAACTAACAAACTCCAAAATGATTTATACTTTACTGCACAAGTACCATGCCATAGCTGCTTTTGGAACTAGTTTCATTTGTGAAACTACTAAGTAAAATATCACAAGTAAAATAACAAACAATGCATCTGAATTGTTGAGATTCATTGCCACATTAGACAACTAATACTGCCAGAAACAAGAAGTCCAAATACATGATGTCCCAAAAGTGTCCTGTAGAATTTGGAGGAAAATAGTTGCACACCAGCAAAGAGTACTTAACATCTGATAGAACATGCAGGGGAGAGGATGACTTGGACATGGAGAGGGACAATGGGAGAGGGAAGAAACCAGTAGTGTGGAAGGTGTATTCTAGAAGAAAGAACAATGGGCAGGAGGGTAGTGCAGGAGGGCAGTTAGTATTAGCTGTGGTGGCAAAGTAGTTAGCTAACGGAATGTTCCTAGAGAGGGTGATATCTGGTAGGAGAGAGAGAGAGGAAGGATAGGCAGAAAGAGGTGAGAAAATTGTGACAGTAGGGAACACACACCTGTTGAGGAGCATTCTGCTCTGGTATAGGGAAGAACTACTGCTATTATACTGTAATGAGTTATATACAATACGGTTTTTACTGAATTAATACAAAAATCTCTAGTACTCTACGACTAAAGTTCTATCATTGGTCCGACCTGCCGGATTCTCATCGGAAGGACGGATAGTCTACGTCTTATTTGTTTTTATCTCAAGTCCGAGACCCATCTTCATGCCACCGAAGATGTCAGACAGAGTTGAGCTATCGGAATCTCATATGGCCAGTCTTGAAGCTAGGGTAGAAGAGATGCAGTCATCAATGCGTATGGCCATGGGGGAGATGCAGCGGGCATTACTGGTAGAGATGAATAAATTGCTGGGCAAGCGTCCCGAGGAGGGACAGGGCAGTGAGACTTATGAGAGGAGGCCGAATATGGCGGGAGACAGGGACACTCCACGTACTCAACAGAATGTTCAGTCGGAGCATTCTTTGGGCAATATGGAAGAGTATCGGATGTCGGTGAGAAAGGTAGACTTACCTATGTTTGATGAGTCTGATCCAATATGATGGATTACCCGAGCAGAAATTTATTTCGAAGTTCATGGCACGTCGGAAGAGGTGAAGATTAAACTGACCCTATTGAGCATGGAGGGATCGACCATTCACTGGTTTAATCTCCTCTGAAAGACTGAAGTGGAGCTAACATGGGGGAAGTTGAAACAGGATTTAATCGATAGATATGAAGGAAGAAGGTTTGAGAATCCATTTGAAGAACTCTCGGATTTACAACAAATGGGTACTGTCGATGAATACATTGAGGCTTTCGAATTTGTTTCTTCTCAGGTGGGACATTTACCGGAAGCACAACTGATGAGCTACTTCATGAGTGGGCTGCGTACGGAGATACGACGAAGGGTGCGTACCTTCAGTCCAACAAATCGAGTTCAGATGATGAAGGTGGCAAGGGTTGTGGAGGAGGAGATGTACGGGGACCAAAGGGGTTTCGACCCATTCCACCCACGACCTCGCACCTGGCAGCATCGAGGAGAGACTGGTTTCAATCGAGGAGAGAATGGGTTAAGAAGTCAGAGTTGGGGCCAGCCTCCTTATACCGAGTCGGGTTCCTCCAACACTGTAGGCTATGGGTTCCTCCTTATACCGAAACGCGATGGGTCATCAATTTCAGCCCAGATCGTCGACCCCTAGGCGCCGGTTCTGTAACATCCCGTTACTTGCAGGAATGTTAGAATTGTAAATATGAGTGACCAAAGAGAGCTTAGAAAAGCATTTCATGCTCATGCATAATATGGCATATACAT
>JAOTAX010130739.1:0-18648 GCA_025629825.1 Erythroxylum guanchezii | reverse complement strand
GTTGCAAAGATGCTTGATGTTGGAAATGCCATTGCTGAGAAAAGGAATCAGATTGCTGAAAGAACTCGTCCACGCGTGTACTCAGAACAAGAAGTATATACAGAGTTATTGAATATCGGAATTGAATCTCATCTTCGTTACAAGGCTTATGATTTTCTCACAGAAAACACTACAAGGGTGCGGAATTTTTTTGGTTGCCCAACGGAGGAGCGCAAGGAATACTTGCTCCACATGATGTACGGTACATGAGGAGACATGATTGATGCTTTGGTTGGATGATGTTTTAGCATTTTTTGCACTTTCAGTACTTCTTTGTTTTTTTTTTTTGGGACCGATGCTCAAAACTTTTTTAGGCATTTTATGTTATTTTGAACATTTTTAAAAACTAAATTTTGTTATACTAAAGTTGGAATTTTGTTTCGATGAACCAAGCCGAAATTTTTGGTGTGAAGTTCTGGGATGATATACCATTAGTTACCACTACATTGCAGGAGAAGCACAGACCAACCTACAGATCATATCATATACGTTCAGCATTTATTTAATTATTTGTATTTCTTATTCGTGCCAAAAATATAACCACATAAACATGGCAATATCAAACTAAATTAACATTATTTCAAGGAGTTCGAAATTGGTTTTTAATTAGGTGTTAAATAGAGCTCAAATTTTATTTGAAAAATAGCGAACTGGATTTGTATGCTCTTGAAGACTTTGGATATTCTAACCAAAAATCACATACGTATCGAAAAATATAGATTTTTACAAACAATTATATGCATGGACAGATTTGTCAAATTTATATATTATTACCTAATTTCTATTCTTTTCCATCTATATATCCAAACAATGAAAATTCTATTTCATCTCACGTATTTTAAAAAACTTTAATCTAAACGTAGGAAATTAAGTTTCACTTCTTTTCCTTTCCTTTCGTTCCCTTATTCCTTTCCCTTTCTTTTCATTTCCTCGTTTAAATTTATTGTCGTTTCCTCTACGTCTTAGATTACCATAAACAGTTTTAAAGAGTTCTCCTGAAGACCTCCGTCCTCCATCGTAAGAGCAAAGACATAAGGTGAAACAGGATCATCTTGTCGAATTTGCCGCCGATGGCTAGAGCTACATCGTTGCCGAGCTTCTCCTCCCTCCTTCCGACCTTCAATTGTCGCAATCTAGTAGGTGCTCTTCTACGTAAACCTCCCTCTCTATCTCTATCTCTCTCTCTCCGTAAACGGAGTTACCAGTTCATTCATTTCTTGAAGATCAGTCAACGTTTCAGAATTTAGGGTTTTGTTTCTTGAGTTGTTCCTTTTTAGTGCTTAACCTTTTGCGCTTGGTTTGAATCCGTTCCTTGTGATTTAGTTTGGCTTAAGAATGTTTATTTAGGAATGGAAGTGGAGTTGGCGTTTGTGTTTGTTTTAGTTAACTAGTAATTAAAGACATTGCTAAGTATTGGTCTCTCTTCTTCTTCTTCCTCGTCCTCTTCTTCTTTTACAGTTTGTTACCTTCTCACAGATTTCACATCTTATTCTTCGATTTGGGCTTCCAGTGTCTCTCCCTTTTCTTCGGTTTTAGCTGTAAGCTTCATTTTCTAACATACCCATTAAGCTTTCTACTGTTGTTGTGTTGTCTTGTTTTAGCTATGCGATCGTTGTTGATGTTGTAGTCTGTATGTACTAGTCATAGAAGTGACTAATGTTCTTGGATTTTCTTGGTCTTTTCTCAATCACCAAGGTAGAAGAAGGGTGCTCTCCTTATGCAATCTCCCAAGTCAAAAAGTATAAGACTCCCATGCGGGGTTCCCGCTTGATCGAATTGGATTGGATTTGAGAAAAGTTTTAAGTTTTAAGAAAAGGGAAAAGAATCTAAAGAATTTTTATTCGACTCCCAATTTGATTCGAAGTCAAAAAGTCAACTTTAAATGGCTAAAGATGTAGATTAACATTTATTATTTAATCTTAAAAAAGAAAAAAAACTATAGATCTTCATTATATGATGCAAATTTAGAAACAAAGTTATTAAGAAAATAGTAGGGCAAATATACCTGATATGTTGCAAAGTTCTGCTTATACCTGATATGCGGCAAAGTTCTGGTCACCATTTTTCAAGTTGTGCGTGTTATCTTGAGCGGGGACTAGGCTAATCTACTATTCCTAATATCAATAAAGCTTAAAGTCAACGAAACGGATAAAGCTTAAAGTTTTTGTTGGGTTTAACTTCAGCTACTGGTTCTCTTACTTGTTACTGTTAACATTAGTATTCATGTCATGTATGTGAATGTTCATGTCTGTTTCAGTGGATGATGAGGAATAAGGTTTTATTCGGTTGAATGATGATATCAATTCCTACCTTCGCATTGTGGGAATGCCATTTTTGGATTGTTTTTATTGTGATTTGAGACTATTCTATGTTTGACTAAATCCTTAAATTCTTGTTAGCTTCTTCGTGGTCAAATTGAGCTCTGGTGTGCTGATTAAGAATCACATTTTCAATTGAATGATGAGCTCTTTTCTGTTTTACATGTATAAAAAGTAAATCTTTTTTGCTTGCTTGCTTCTTGGCAGTGCTGGTAGAACGGAAATGAAGTTCAGGTGGCATTGCTTTGGTGCCAACTTTGTGTGAACCACTGCTCAAAAAGTTTAGTTCTTGACAAATGTTGTCGCATTTATTATATCGTACTTGTCATAGTAGTAGCAGGAGTTTTCTTAAACCATGCGTCACCTCATCTCTCTCTCTCTTCATCCATACACCCACCTCTCCCTCCTCAGATAACGCTAGTGTCATTGTAAACTTTAATCCTTTTTCATGTTCTTCTTCCTCAATTTACCAAAATTTCCCTCCCAAGTTTGAAGTTGTTTTTGTAAATAACAATCACGATTACTCAAATTTGAAGTTTGTTAGAGGAATTTCAACTTTGTCAAGCTCAGAAAACAACAAGGAGAATAAAGATAAAGGAGAATTATTAAAAGGAAAAGAGTCATCATCATGGATTGATTTGTATTTGCCCACACAAACTCGCCCTTATGCTCACCTTGCTCGACTAGATAAGCCCATTGGTACTTGGTTGCTCGCTTGGCCTTGTATGTGGTATGATTGTTATGTTTTTATTTTTGTTGTTTTCTTTCAACTTTAGTTTCTTCATTCCATTATTTATAGTTCTTTAATTTCTTAAATCGATTCTAGCTTAGATGCATGAAAGAAAGTTTTGCCTGTCTAATTTGTCATTCTAGGTCAATTTCCTTGGCAGCGTCCCCAAGTCACCTACCAGATTTTAAGATGATGATGCTATTTGGTTGTGGGGCTTTGCTTTTGAGGGGTGCTGGGTGTACCGTAAATGACCTCCTTGATAGAGATATCGACATAAAGGTAATAATGATGATTAATTTTTTCCAGGGGTACTTCTAGATATCTTTGCATATGCAAGAGCGATTATTCATTTTTCTGTGAATAGATACTGGAAATGTTCTCATTGTATATGCTTTCTTGATCCTATCTAAACTTTCTATCATATAGTTTTGGTAACCATTGGGTTACGGTAGAAGGAATCAGGATTATACTATAAGGAGTCTTGATACATATTCCTGCATATGGTAGACGCCATGTCTAGTTCTTCTTGCTTATTCAATTATCCTCACTTTGTAAAACTTTCATTTGTTCCCCCCTCCCTTGGTCGTTGGTAGACTCAAAAAGACCTAAAGATAAAACAAATGGTACAGCTTGTTTTCTTAGATAATGACTATTTATGTTGTAGCTAGATTTTCAAGGTGCCTTCTAGCCCAACTGATTGGCACCAAGTTTTTGTCATATTTGTATTTTGTTATAATTTCGCTTTCTCTGTTTTGTACATTGTAAAACATGGATATATACATACCCCATCAGTGCACCTCTTGGGATTTGACCTGCTAATAGGAAGATACTCCTACCTTCCTACCTCCCTACACTAGCCAACATGATACATCTTTAATGTTTCTAACAGCTTTTGAATCATTGATCAATAAATATATGTTAATGATGAATCTTTTCTTAAAACTTCCATATATATCTGTGCTATCTTTTGAATGAATCTAAGAACCTCGGATGCAGGTAGACCGCACAAAGTTAAGACCAGTTGCAAGTGGTCTTTTGACACCATTTCAAGGGCTTTGTTTTCTTGGTTTTCAATTGCTTTTAGGTCTAGGGATTCTCCTGCAGCTCAACAATTACAGGTTTGTGTGCCCAACAGTAAAAAGAATAATGACTGGTTATGCCTATATACAATGTTATCTGACTTGTAGTTGTATTCTGTAAGTGATGCTATTTCTGACATGCTTTGTTGGAGTGATTACTTTTGAACAAGGACAGAGTTGCCCAAGTTTGTCTGTGCCTTACTTTTCTGTACCTATTTCTCTTCTCAATTAGAGTTGAGTACTGCAGTTAATTGCAGATTTAGACATCAGAATACAACTGATTGTTCCAGTATGAAGTTGAACTTTATGCCCAATGCCAACTTGGAGGCTCTTACTCTATCTACACTATATCCACAATTATACCTGTCATGTTGAAGGTGCCCACCCTGTTCCTGCATCGAGGAAGGTTGTTTTGTATCGTGGTGAAGCCATAGGCATTAGTGATGAGCAGATTACTGAATAATATTTAGGTATTGCTAAAAAATGACATGGTAAGAGGTCAGTGTAATTGTGAATCTCTTTGGGTATTTCTAGGGATCAGTCATTTGACTGTTGGGCCATCATACAGACAATCAATGCATCATCCTTTTGTTGCTGACACATTATTGATGTCTGATTAAATGTTGCACTAATTTCTTTAAGTGCTTGATTTAATCTAGTTGTAGCGTAAAATGTGCATTTAAATCAAGCTTGTGCAATCTTTTGAAATAATCACCTCCTTGATTATTTGTTACAGCCGTGTTCTGGGAGCCTCATCATTATTGCTAGTCTTTTCCTATCCGCTCATGAAGAGAGTGACATTTTGGGTAATTTTGTTTTAACATATTTTTTGTTTTCATTATATAGGCATAGGTTTTTTTTTTAAAAATTTTTGGCATTTGGTCAGGAGTTTCACGGACTGACGTCTCTGTTGGATTTTTGTTGCAGCCTCAAGCCTATTTAGGATTGACATTTAATTGGGGAGCTTTATTGGGTTGGTCTGCAGTTAAAGGAAGTCTAGACCCTAGTATTGTATTGCCACTATATGCTGGTGGATTGTTTTGGACCCTTGTGTATGACACAATATATGCTCATCAGGTACTCTACAGCTTAACTTAAATCTTTATGCTGCAAGTTTAAATATTCTTTTACTTCTAATTTCATCTACATATAACAGTCTTCCATCAATATCTTAAAAATGATATTATTCCATTTTAGGATAAAGAAGATGATTTGAAAGTGGGCGTTAAATCTACTGCCTTGAGGTTTGGAGATTCAACTGGGATATGGATCGGTGGATTTGGAATTGCCTGTATAAGTAGTCTTGCTCTCAGTGGATTTAATGCTGATATTGGTATGGTCTTCTTTACATGCCTAACATTCATTGACTGCAGTTGGCTAATGATAACCTTTCTCTCATTTTCTTTCTTGTTCGTGATTTAAAAATGGATTAGGTTGGGCATTTTATGCGTTTTTGGCTGCAGCAGCTGGACAATTAGCTTGGCAGATATGGACTGTTAATTTATCAAGTCGTGCTGATTGCAATAGAAAGTATGTACCTTGCTTGTTTTGGGCCTTGTGCTTCTGTTAAGGGGTATATCACGTGGTATTATTTTCTATTGGTGAGAGGCAAAAAAAGAAATGGAGAAAAACTGGGTTATTTACATGAGAAGGGTTCAACGGTAATTTAGGTGGGAAAATTGAATGGATATCCACAATTCATGAACCACTTTTATACTGGATGACCAAACTTACTAAAATTTTGATATAGGTTTTCAATCTAGTAACATTATGTTACAAACTATTTATGATGGACTTGAGTGAATTTCTCCTAGAAGTAGAACTTCAGGTAGGTAAATTGATCAAAGTAGAAATACAAGGACTTATGCAAAAGTCTTGACAACTTCAGAGTCCAATTATACCTGCTTTGAGCTTTTGAAGTGATATTATATTAACAGATATGCATATGTTGGTACATACGGGTGATATAGATTGGAATGAGAATCACTTGGTGCAGATTCTGGATTGTACTATATTTGATTATGTTGACTAGGTGATAGGAAACTGAGCGATTGATGTTGAAGAAGCAACGTGGCTTGTTATTCCCATTGCTCATAATCTTTTGCATTATGGCATCTTTTAGTTGTTCTTCATTTGACTAAACTTGAATGGCATTGAGTTTGATGGCAGGTAGGTCAACACTTTGAATTTGAGTTTCAAGGTTTAGAACACTGTTGCAGCACAAGGACCTGATTAATTCGACCACTGTTCAATTTAAGATGATAAGTTTATCAGCTTCCAGGATAAGACATTATTATACTTACAAATTGATATTTTATTGATTTCAGATTTGTATCAAACAAATGGTTTGGTGCTGTTGTCTTCAGTGGTATAGTTTGTGGCAAGCTCTGGTCTTAGTGATATAGCTTTCTGTAAGTACTGTAAAACTTTCTACTCTTTTAGATCCTGTAACTCTGACGCATCAATGAGATGGTTATCTTTCCATTTACAATCTTTCCCATCCCTCCGTTTCTTTCCTTCTTCCACGTAGAACAGCTTGGTTTTGTTTTCTGTTAGTTTAACGTATTCTTTGTCCCTTGCATGAATTTGCAGATAACTTGGGTTCTAAATCATTGAGACCGGAACAAATTTCCTCAGGATCAAGGTTGCTTGTGCCTTTATTTGAGCCTCAAGGAGCGCCTAGGAGTGCACCTTGTGTTCTGTCAAAGCATACCAAATTAAGAAATTCATGGGGTCATTCATGCGACTTCATTGCATATGGATCTGAGAGATTGTGTCATATACTGCATACGAGGCTTTAACAGTTGATGATGATGCTCTTTATAGTGCTTTTCAGCTTTCATACCATGTACTTGTTAAGGGTTCAAACACTGGTGGCTTAAATTATGTTTGATTAAAATTGTTGTACAAAATTAAGTGAAAGCTTTTCATTTTTTGGTACTGCTAGATGGAAAAAAGATGAGTGTCTTTTGTATTGCAGAGTATTAATATGAAACGAGTTAATTCAATATGAGGGGTATTTTTGTATTCTCAAAGTTGTTTTTTCCTTTTCACGTGTTGATACTGCCAGAGCAATTGTGCCTACATACGGCTGAGAAATCATTGAATGAATAACAACCATTTTTCCTAAAATTACTCTCTTCGTCTACAAATTCTCTCTCTCTTTCTTCAATTTTTTTCTTAGTACAAACAGGTACTATCATTGGTATCAGGGACCAGTCGATTTCGGCGATGGGTGAAGGGGTAATGACACGTTTGCAGAAAGATGTGGTCCAGTTGCAACAGGACATGGAAAAGCTTGCGATTGAATCTCGTTTCATTGCTGAAAAGTTAAAAATGGAACTTAGAATGGAGTTCAAAGCTGGGTTTGAAGCTCTAACTGCAGAACTACGACACGCTTTGGGTAGACACACCGATGGAGCTCACACTGAGTCTTCAAAGCGTGATGAGGAAACTTTTCACTCAGAGATGTTGGTGAGTGGCGGCACCACGGCGAGCCCAACTTCATCGGGTTCTACCCGTCTTCACACAAAGCTGTCCAAGATGGAGTGCCCACGGTTTAATGGTACCTATTTTAAGGGTTGGTGGCTTAAAATCGAACAGTTTTTTGATGCTGACCAAACCCCGGTAACGGACAAAGTTAGAATCGTGATGATGCATCTTGATGGGAAAGCGCTGCAATGGCATCAGCGTTTCATGAAAAACCAAGGTTCGCTTAATGAGGTCAACTGGAATCACTACTTAGCTGAGATGAGATCTCGTTTTTCTGATAACAAATTTACAGATCCTATGTTTGAGATGGTCAGTTTGAAGCATACAACTATGGTGGATGACTATTATGATGAGTTTGAGTTTTTGTTGAATCTCTTACAACTCCCTGATGATTATGCCCTTAGCATATTTGCTAGCAACTTAAAATCTGAAGTGGCTAGACCTGTACGTCTCTTTTACCCAAAAACGTTAACCCATGCTTATAATTTAGCAAAACAGGTTGAGGCTCTTGTCTACCAAACACCATATAAATCCACTTTTCCTTATCGAAACCCACCACACTCCACTTTAAGCACCACCATACATCAACCTCCTTCCAAAACAGATTTGCCTCCCTTGTTGCCAACCCCAAAGAACCTATTCCCTCCTTACCCTGCCTCACCTAGACAAAACACTTATGCTCCAACACAAAAACCAGCTTACCAAAAGCCTGACACACCAAGAACACCAACTAAAACACCTACTAGGGAAGAACGTGATGAGAGAAGAAAGAAGGGTTTATGCATGTGGTGTGGTGTGAAGTATACTGTGGGTCATAAATGTGTGCGTTCTCAGCTGTATCACATTTTGGTGGATGAGAGTGATGATTTTGTAGTCGAGAATGAGGAATTCTTAGATTGTATGGAGACCATGGATTGTCCTACTTCTGCGGAATCTGAAAAACTTCATAACCATGTTATTTCCTTGCATGCTCTAATTGGCACATCTGGTTCCACCACAATGCGAGTCTTGGGAAAAATTAAACATCATGAGGTGGTTTTCTTGATTGATACAGGCTCCACTCACAATTTCATTGATTCTACCTTGGTCAAGAAATTGGGATTGGCAACTCAGCAGATTCCGGGTGTCAAAGTCTTTGTGGCTAATGGGGTTGTTATGTTCGCTCATGAGATATGTAAGGGAATTGTATGGACTTGTCAGGTTTATTCCATGGAGACTGATTTTTGAGTTCTGCCTCTGTTGGGCTGTGATTCAGTGTTAGGCATTTAATGGCTAAGGCAGTTGGGACCAATTTCTTGGGATTTCACTACTTTAGCTATGTCGTTCACAAAGGGTGATAGTGCTTACACATTGCAGGGACTGGATGTAGCAGAAGTTTCACATGCTTCTCCTAAGCAGATGAGCAAACTCTCTATTTGCTCTTTGCAAGCCTGTACCTTGTTCATGACAAATTTGGGTGCTCCGTTAGTGGTACAGGATGATTCAGTTGACAGATTGCTTTCTTTTCTTTGGGAGTTGCAGCAATTGCTTGAGAGGTTCTCTGCAGTTTTTCACACACCTCATGGCTTACCTCCATCTAGAGAACATGAGCATCAAATTCTGCTGAAAGATGAAAGTCAGATAGTGAAACTGAAACCTTACCGATACCCTGTTTTGCAGAAGAATAAGATTGAAAAGTTGGTGGCTGAGTTGAAAGATTTTGGGGTTATCAGGGACAACATAATCCCTTTTGCATCTCTAGTGGTATTGGTCAAGAAGAAAGATGGTTCATGGAGACTGTGTGTGAATTATCGGCAACTTAACCAGCTGACAATCAAGGATAATTTCCCTATTCCTTTGGTTGAGGAGCTGCTGGATGAACTCCATGGTGCTTGTTTTTTCTCCAAACTGGATTTGTGAGCAGGATATCATCAGGTGAGAATGCACCCTTTGGATGTTCATAAAACTGCTTTTCGAACACACTATGACCATTTTGAATTCCTTGTTATGTCCTTTGGATTGACGAACGCACCATCTACATTTCAATCCTTGATGAACAAGGTTTTTCAACCCTACCTCCGACACTTTGTTTTGGTGTTTTTTGATGATATACTCATCTACTCAGCAACTTGGTTGGAACACTTGCGGCATTTGGAGTTGGTTTTTACTTTGCTTATTGAGAATCAGCTTTTCCTTAAATTCTCTAAGTGTGAATTTGGACCTCAGAAGATAGAGTACTTAGGGCATGTTATTGGTCCCCCAGGAGTGTCCATGGATGTTAAGAAGATTGAGAGCATTGTTAACTGGCCTTTGCCTAAGTCCCTAAAGGATTTGAGAGGGCTTTTGGGGATTACAGGTTATTGTAGAAGATTCATTAAGGGTTATGGTGTACTAGCTTTACCTTTAACTTCCCTCTTGAAGAAAAATGATTTTTCTTGGAATGATGAAGCCACTGTTGCTTGGAATGCTTTGAAAGTAGCCATCACTTCTGCTCCTGTTCTTTCTCTTCCCGATTTCAATGCCACATTTGTAGTTGAATCTGATGCATTTGCTACAGGGATTGGTGCCATTCTCACTCAACATGGTAAACCAATTGCCTTCTTTAGCAAGGGTCTTTCTCCACGACACCAAGCACTGTCAGTCTATGAAAAAGAGATGCTAGCAATCTTGACCGCAGTAAAGAAATAGAATGGCTACTTGTTGGGTAGACATTTTCATATCAAGACTGATCATGACAGTCTCAAGTTCTTGCTAGATCAGAAGACCACCACTCCTGCCCAGCAACTGTGGGTTATTAAAATGATGGGGTATGATTTTTCTTTGACATTCAAGAAAGGTAGTCAGAATGTAGTTGCTGATGCTTTATCTAGAATCCCTCATGTTGAATGTAATGCCATCTCGGTACTGCATACTGATTTGTTGAATATGTTAAAGTCTTCTTGGTATAATGATGCGAAGCTGGCTGCTTTAATTGCGAAACTGAAACAGGGTACTAATACTAATCGGAAGTACACCTGGGCGGTTGATCAGTTGAGACGAAAAGGAAAGCTCATGGTTGGCAATGATGCTAGTTTGAAACAGCAGTTACTAGCTTCTTTTCATAATTCTCCAACTGGTGGTCATTCTGGGATAGAAGCTACTATGAAAAGAATGGCTAGTATTCTTTACTGGAAGGGGCTTAAAAAGGATATTAGAGAATTCATCAGATCTTGTCCTACTTGCCAAACTTGTAAGTACGACACTACAGCATTTCCTGGGCTGCTTCAACCTCTGGCTATCCCTGATAGAGTGTGGTCTGAAATCTCTCTTGATTTTGTTGAAGGATTGCCTAAATCTCAGGGCAAAGACACAATACTTATTGTTGTAGACAGATTGAGCAAATATGCTCATTTTTTGCCATTGTCTCACCCTTTTACTGCTGTATCTGTTGCTCAACTGTTCCTTGACCATATTTACAGGCTTCATGGGGCACCTACTAGCATTGTGAGTGACAGAGATAAAGTATTCTTCTGCATGTTTTGGAAGGAATTGTTTAGGCTCTTGGGTACTGATTTGAAAATGTCCACCTCCTATCACCCTCAAACAGATGGCCAGACCGAGGTGGTAAATCGATGTTTGGAAACCTACCTCAGGTGCATGACTACTGAAAGGCCTACAGATTGGAGCAAATGGATTCCTTTAGCTGAATTCTGGTACAACACTACCTATCACTCCGCTTCAAAGACTACTCCTTATGAAATTGTCTATGGCCAACCTGCACCAACACATTTGCCTTATCTAGCTGGTCATTCTACAATTGAGTCCATTGACCGAAGTTTACAGATGATGGAAGCTGCTATCCACTTGCTCAAGTTTCACTTACAGCGCGCACAACGTCGAATGATGCAGTAGGCCGATAAACACAGAACAGAGAGGAGTTTTGTTGTTGGTGATTTTGTCTACTTGAAACTACAGTCTTATAGACAGAAATCCATTGCCAACATATTCTGTATGAAGCTAGCAGCAAAGTATTTTGGTCCTTTTAAAATCTTGGCTAAGATTGGTCCTGTGGCTTACAAGCTGGATCTTCCACCTGATGCTCGAATTCACCATACGTTTCATGTTTCCCAGCTTAAGCAGCATGTTGGTTCTCTTCCTGTTTCTTCTTCCTTACCTGTACTTGATGCTGATGGCCTTATTGCCAAGGAACCCATTGCCATACTTGATCGCCGAATGGTTCAGAAGAACAGAAGAGTAGTCACTAAAGTCTTGATCCAGTGGAGCAATACATTTCCTGAGGATGCCAGTTGGGAGAATTACTATGATATGAAGAAGAAGTTTCCTGAGTTCGATCCTTGAAGACAAGTATCTTTTCGAGGAGAGGGTATTGATACGAGTTAATTCAATATGAGGAGTATTTTAGTATTCTCAAAGTTGTTTTTTTCTTTTCACGTGTTGATACTGTCAGAGCAATTGTGCCTACATAGGGATGAGAAATCATTGAATGAATAACAACCATTTTTTCTAAAATTACTCTTTTCTTCGTTTACAAATTCTCTCTCTCTTCCTTTTATTCTTTTCTTAGTACAAACAGGTACTATCATAATATAAATCATACTGGACATTTATCCATTGCATCACTTGCCAAGATTATGATATACCCTCAGGAATGGTTTACTACGGAACAAGCCTTTCAGAGGTGAAATTCCTGTAAATATGTTCAATTGCTCCAACCTTGTCTTGATCGAGGAACTTATTCATCACGCAATATATAGCAAAACAAGTATGATTTAAGGTTTCTATCCTTGATTCTTAACTACCAATCTGCAGATTTTTGTGCATGTTCTCGTGTATTTATAATATGCAATCAAATCCGTTAATCTTGGAGATACCGTATCTCTACACAACCGACTTGAGGACGATGGGGTGTCCCTGGCCATGGATTATAGTAATAATTTAAATTATAATTACCAAGACTGAATATTATAAATTACGATATTAAAGGATTATTATTATTTGTTTATAAATAACAATATCACAATGTAATCAACTATAAGACTAAAAGGGTGGCAAGATTTCCTCATTCTACCCCAACACTTCCTCTTGGTTTATCTTTCTTCTGTGTATATCTCAACCGTCCGTACAGGCTACTTTCAGTTGCTGGTGGCACAACTCGTCTTAAAGAATGACTCTGATGTCTCTCAAGTAGTCTAACGTTGGTATTGCAAAGCAAGCAGAATCCTACACTGACACAAATCTCTTCGTTCGAATTGTAGTTTCGGATTTCCTAGGCCTTGCAATCTTTATATATTGTATATATCATCACCAGCTCTATCTTCCATCTCTATTCGAATAGAGATAAACAATGGAGAGAAGAACCCAAGAAGAAGTAGATGAAGTCATTGGAACTTGCCCTTCAAGAAGGGAAGAGGTTGACGAAAAGGTTGTTATAGAGGAAGCTTTCAGGGGCACCCAAGTGCCGCCATGGACCAAGCAAATAACTTTCAGAGCTCTAACTACGGCCTTTGGTTTAAGTATCGTCTTCAACTTCATAGTGTGCAAGCTCAACCTCACCACCGGTGTCATCCCCTCACTGAACGTCGCAGCGGGGCTGCTGGGTTTCGCCATCCTGAAGTTTTGGTCCACTGTGCTTGAGAAGTGCGGCATGTTGAGGCAGCCTTTCACCAGGCAAGAGAATACTGTGGTGCAAACATGTGTGGTTGCTTCCTCTGGAATTGCCTTTAGCAGTATGTTTACTCTCTTCAATCAATCCCCTTCTAGTTTCTTAAAGCCACCTAATATTGTTTTGCAATCCGCCTTAGAACTGTATTTTGTATGAATACTTGCAGGAAAAAGCTGACCTTGGGTCTTCTGGTTCACGTTTCTATCTTTTTTATGTGTTTTAAAGTGTGCAGTATAAACCAAATTCCATTGTCAAACCTTATATAGCAAGAGATTGTTATTGGTTGATTTATGTACTTCTTGGATTACTGCTAGGTGGCACTGCAAGTTACTTGATGGGTATGAGTCCAAGAATAGCAGCTCAACTCGATGCCGGGAATACACCGAACAATGTGAAGGGGCTCTCCCTTGGATGGATGATGGGATTTCTTTTCCTTGTCAGCTTTGTTGGTTTGTTCTCTATCGTCCCCCTGAGAAAAGTAAGCACATAAACCTTCATCTTCTTGCTTCTTTAAAATTTCTGCAATATCCTTCTCACGCACTTACCTTGCACTTTCTTGACGAATTAATTACAGCTGATGATATTAAGGTACAAGCTAACATATCCCAGTGGAACAGCTACTGCCTACCTTATCAACAGCTTCCATACACCCAAAGGAGCCAGGCTAGCTAAGTAAGCATGAATTACGACGGTAGAATTACTGTTGTTTGAGACAGGACTGAAACTAATGTACATGTGTCGTGATGATGACAGGAAGCAAGTTGCTGTTCTCTTTAAATCCGCCGTTGGCAGCTTCTTGTGGGGATGTTTCCAGTGGTTTTACACCGCTGGCGATTCATGTGGGTTCACAAACTTCCCAACTTTTGGTCTGAAAGCCTTTAAGCAGAAGTAAGCTTTTAACTACTTGACTAGGACGAATCTAGTATTACTGTAAACTACAAATTCGCAGACTTGGGTACGTTAAAACCTTGGAACTGATCATAAAAATAATTCTCTCTCCCAGGTTCTACTTTGACTTCTCTGCAACCTACGTAGGGGTTGGAATGATATGTCCTTACATTGTGAACACATCTTTGCTTCTGGGAGCCATCATTTCGTGGGGGATTATGTGGCCGTTTATCGAATCTAAGAAGGGTATATGGTACAGTGCTAGTCTTAGCGGTACCAGTCTCCATGCCCTACAAGGATACAAGGTACATACTCATACTCTTGGTGATTATCAAGCAAGCTTATTTTGCTCTGTTGTATTGTTTAATAAATGATATCGGACGTTATGAATACAGGTGTTTATTGCAATTTCAACCATGCTCGGTGATGGTCTTTTCCACGTAATCTACATGCTACTAAAGACTCTCATCAACCTGGCTACTCAGGCATCATCATCATCAAAAAGGAAGGATTCATCTGTCGTAGCGCCTGAAGACTTCGATGCTCGCATCACAAATTATGATGAGCAACGGAGAAATGAATTCTTCTTAAAAGACCAAATTCCAATTTGGGTAGCGTTGCTTGGCTACGTTGGTCTGGCGGCAATATCTATCATCACAGTTCCATTGATCTTTCACCCATTGAAATGGTACCATATCCTCACCGTCTACGTCATGGCCCCGGTTTTCGGCTTCTGCAACGCCTATGGCTGCGGTCTCACCGACTGGTCTCTGGCATCCAACTACGGCAAAGTTGCAATCATCGTTTTCAGTGCATGGATTGGACTCCCACAAGGTGGCGTCCTCGCCGGACTTGCAGCTTGTGGTGTGATGATGAACATAGTCTCCACAGCATCTGACCTCATGCAAGACTTCAAGACAGGATATCTAACTCTCTCTTCTCCTCGTTCCATGTTCTTCAGCCAAGTCTGTGGCACAGCCATGGGTTGCGTTCTGAGTCCTCTTGTCTTTTGGATCTTCTACAAAGCTTACCCCTTAGGAGACCCTAATGGCACCTATCCAGCACCCTTTGCGGGAATATACCGCGCCATGGCGCTTCTGGGCACAGAGGGTGTCTCTTCCCTTCCAAAACACTGCCTCACGATGTGCATCGGATTTTTCGTTGGAGCTATGGCGATCAACCTCGTAACCGAGCTGCTAAGAAAGTACGAAACCAAGTACAGAATCTACAGGTTCATGCCAATTCCAATGTGCATCGCTATACCATTCTATCTGGGTGCCTACTTTGCCATAGACATGTGCGTTGGAAGCTTGATTCTGTTCATATGGGAGCGGAGGAACAAGCAGAAGGCTCGTGACTACACACCGGCGGTGGCTTCAGGACTCATCTGCGGTGACTCTCTGTGGGGAATTCCACAAGCCATACTTTCTCTGGCTGGAGTTAATCCTCCTCTATGCCTGAGGTTTCTTTCAGCCTCCCAGAGTGCTAAAGTCGACAACTTTTTAGGCAGTTAGCAATTCGTTTCTTAATTTTGTCTGTCGGTTAAACGTCCATGACAACGTTATTTTGGAACAGAATTACGATTTTAGACTTTTAGTAGCCTTTTTATTTTTTATTATATATAATGCTATTAAATAGAATAATTTATCACCTTCTTCAATATAACGATAAAATATTCAAAAGCTCAAATTGGGAATGAAGTAGAAACGCTCCAAACTCTCAAGTTCATTCAAATATCAATAAATTGCACAACACAAATCAAACAACATAGTCAGTTGCAAAGGACTTGGAACCCAAAGGCACTAGTTTTGGGGGACGAGATCTCTGTTTAATATTACGGTGTCTTATTCTATCTTATAAATCTCAGTCATTTATTTATGCGGATTCTACATTTATTTATGCGGAACCCACACGGGGCTTATATAAATGAATGACTGAAATTCATGAGACAGAATAAGACACCATAATATTAGACAGAAAATTCAAACTCTAATTTTAGAGTCTATAAGCAAAATGATCTTGAAGGGACGCGTGCAAATCAAATCATTACTATTATTATGTTTTATTAAATCTTATTCATATATTTACGTAAAGTTTACATAAATGTGTAGATAAAATTTAATAAAATATAATATAGAAACATCGTAACTGAAACAAGAGATCTGATCCAGCACACTACAAAAACACATATGTAATGACAAAATATGTTCATAAATAAATTCATAAAAAATTATAAAGTATAAATTTGTGTTTTTATTTTTTAATTTTATTAAAAATAATGAAGTAATGTATTTAAGATTTATTAAGTTAAATATGATAAATTATTAATTTAAAATTAAGTTGTATTAATAATATTAATAAATTAATTTTATTATTTATATTTCTTTGTTTAAAAAAATTAAAATGGCAAAGAGAATTGAAGCTGCTGACGACGGGTGGGGCGGCGACATTGAGAGGGAGATTTCAAGTGGTCTGTAGATGAGAGAGCGTAGAGAGTAGGAGTACGTATGGGAGGCGCGCGAGATTGAAGACAACTTTGAAACCCAAATGTTAAATGACTGAGTTTTAATTTTTTACCAGCACTTCCGCGATGTTTACTTCACAACAACGTCGTGACATTTATTTGGCCACGTTTCAATAATAAAACCTCTCAATTACTTCTCCAAATCTGCGTCGTTTGAATACAACGTTGTCAAAAACTCTCACTTTTTTTGACGTTTTTTAAACGTCAGGAAAGGTTTGTACAATCTGCAACATTTCTCCAATCAAACGTCGCAGATTCTATACATTTTTTATAATGTACTCATAACTAATGTAAGTGCATATATCATTGATAAGTAATGCAATAGTAAGTCAGGGTTAAATCCCTTATTTATTTTCTTATTTGCTTTACATCGAGTGCTTAAGGCAATTTCTATATCCCTTCTTATCCTAAAATGAAGGGACACCATGCATTCATAAACCGATAACAATCTTACGGCTAACCTACCCTCCTTTGTACCCTAAGATTAACAAGGGATAGTACAGGAATATTCACTTAATTTTCATCATTTCTTATCTTATTTCTTATTATGAGAATCAATTATACTATTCTTGGTATGGGGTTTCCACGCTTGAAAAAAAGAAACTAGGACGTATAGCTCAAATCATTGGCTTAATATGGCACCTTTAGGTTTTTATTTTTTGTGGAAGGTATTAATTTCATAATTATTTTTTAGGTGCAAAAATCAAGGATTTGGTGAAGACTAAGTCAAAATCAAGGAAATTGAAGATTAATTGGAGCTAAACACTATTTTTTTTTCAAAGTTGCCGTGAAAATGAGACAAAATTAAAACAAAATGTTCAATTTACTAATATCATTAATCGTTCAGAAGACCGACTCCTTGGGTATATATGTTAAAAACAGTCCTGCAGCAAGATTATATCGACACGGATTGGTCAGTCAAAATTCGACCTGTCTACCACATACACCTTAAACCATAATGTAGTTATATAATAGCGCTAGTAAAAGAAGACAAAGTCAGGGGTGGTTATGTAGTTGTTCCCGTGAGCTTCATAGCGTATTGCTGAAGGATTTTTCATTTTTTGGCTGGTGGACGAAGGATTAGCTTAATCCTATCGTTTATTCCCAGAGTTAATTTATTTGTTCCATTCAAACTTATTATAACTAAAAAGGGATATCAGGGGAAGACGAACAAATCAGCTTACGAAAACAAAGTGTTAAGAGTTGATATATAATAAGAGATGTAATTGACACTTGAATTGGAGTACGATTTGCTTTAGATTAATTAATTAAGAGGTGACTATAATGAGCTTATTGAGATAGGCTCATCAAGGACCTAAATTACCCTAAAATTACCTCATTAACATATCACAAGAACTAGGTTAATAAAGAATCTCTTTGTAACACTAATTCTAATTTGTCATAAATTGATACATCAACAAACATTAGTTTCTCTAGGACAAAATTGCTGTAGCGACCCCTGTGTTATACGAAAGTAGCTAATTAAACCCTGAGATATAAAACGTTACTCTATTAACCTTATGTTTTCAATTTTGCTGCAAAAAAAACCCTTAACCGTGTGTTGTTTCTCCATGCGCGCTGACTGCGAATTTTATAGCTTATTTGCCTGTGAAATGACCATAATACTCACAACCCAGAACCTTGAATCACTGTCCCAAGCCAATCCTTGACTCTCGTCTCTCTCCTCAATCATATCAGGCAACGTTGTCCACTCGTCTCTATCAACGTTGTACATCTCTGCCGACTTCAATGCATTCTTTCGACCGTCGTGCCCTCCGGCGACATACACGGTGGACTCCCCCACTACTGCACATGCAAAGAAAGAACGTGCCGCCTTCATCGGCGCGCCGCGTCTCCATTTGCCGGCGGTTTCTCCGATCAAGTCTAGGATGTACACGTCACGCACTGGTTCCAAGGTTGTCGGATCCCAACCGCCT
>JAOTAX010130733.1:0-18648 GCA_025629825.1 Erythroxylum guanchezii | reverse complement strand
AAAGCTTTTAGGGTTTACAACCTTACCTCTAAGACTGTTGAGGAGACTATCCATGTCAAGTTTGATGATAGTTCCCAGCCAAGTAAGAGAGATGATACGGATAATGAAACCCCTTCAATACCTCTAGTTGATAGTGAAGAAGCTTCACCATCAGATACTTAGTTAGACAAAGTTGAAGATATTCCTGAGACTCTTGGTTTGAAAAGAGATTGGAGATATAAGAGTTCTCATCCAGAAGAGTTGATCATAGGAGAGACCTCAGAAGGAGTGCAAACAAGGTCTAAAATCAGAAGAGAGGCCAATGTAGCATTTGTTTCTGAAGTAGAGCCTAAGAAAATTGATGAAGCTCTTCAAGATGAAGCATGGATTTTAGCTATGCAAGAGGAGCTAAACCAATTTACTAGGAATAAAGTTTGGTCTTTAGTTCCCAAACCCTCGAAGAAATCCATTATAAGAACTAGACGGGTTTTCAAGAATAGGCTAGACAAATCAGGAAGAGTAAGTCTAAACAAAGCAAGATTATAGCACAAGGTTATAATCAGCAAGAAGGAATATCCTATAATGAGACGTATGCTCCAGTAGCAAGACTAGAAGCCATTAGAATCTTGCTTGCATATGCTGTCTGTCATGATATAAAGCTTTTTCAAATAGATGTGAAAACTGCATTTCTAAATGGCTTTATAGATGAAGAAGTTTATGTGAAGCAACCTCCTGGTTTCGAGGATGTTAAGTATCCAGATCATGTCTATAGACTTCATAAAGCTTTGTATGGCTTGAAACAAGCTCCTCGAGCTTGGTATGATCGTCTGAGTTCTTTTCTTATTGAGAGTGGTTTCAGTAGAGGTCAGGTAGATAAGACATTATTCAAGTAGAGGTCAGGTAGATAAGACATTATTCAGGAAGAATATTAAGAATGACTTTATCATAGTTCAAATTTATGTTGATGACATTATTTTTGGTGCAACGTCAAAGAAGTTACATACTAGTTTTGAAAATCTGATGAAAAACAAGTTTGAAATGAGCTTGATGGGTGAGTTAAAATTCTTTCTTAGATTGCAAGTTAAGCAAACCGAGGAAAAGATTTTTATCCACCAACAGAAGTATGTTAAAGAATTGTTGTCTAAATTTGATATGGAAAAGGTAAAATCAATGACTACTCCGATGCATCCTTCAAACCTTTTTGTCTAAGGACAAAACTGGAAAGAAGGTGGATCAAACCCTGTATAGAGGGATGATTGGTTCCTTACTTTATCTTATAGCAAGCAGACCTGACATTTTGTTTAGTGTTTGTTTGTGTGCAAGGTTTCAGGCCGATCCTAGAGAGTCTTGTTACATTGCTGTTAAAAGAATTATGAGATATCTTGCAGGTACCACTGATCTTTGTTTAATGTATGAGAAAGGTAAAGATTTCAGGTTGATTGGATACTGTGATGCGGACTATGCTGAAGATAGGATTGGTAGGAAGAATACGAGTGGAGGATGTCACTTCCTTGGGACAAATTTAGTTTCCTGGTCAAGCAAGAGACAAAGCCCAATCGCTCTATCAACTGCTGAAGCCGAGTATATGTCTGCCGCAAGCTGTTGTTCACAAACGTTGTAGATCAAGTACCAGCTAGAAGATTACTCAGTATAAGAGGAGGAGATCCCAATCTTTTGTGACAATACGAGCGCTATCAACTTGTCAAAGAACCCAATTCAACATTCATGAGTTAAATATATCGAAGTCAGACACCATTTCTTATGAGACTACGTTCAGAGAAAGATCGTAAGTCTTCAGTTTGTTGAGACAAATTATTAATGGGCGAACATCTTCACTAAACCATTGAGTGAAGAATGGTTCAAGGAAATTAGACGGAGCCTTAACATGGTTATGTTATGTGACCAATCGTCTAACACGTCACAACCCAGTTAAAAGGTCGTAAGAGTTAACGGTGACAGTAACAGTGAGTTATAGCTGGTAACTTCTATCACAAGAAAGTTTTGGAGGGAAAAATTCTTATAGTCTTGAGAACATCACCTATTCTAGAACACTCTTGATATGCCCTGATATTGACCTTTGAAGAATCGTCAACAAAAGCTCTTCATTACTCTGCTCTCTCAACCTCAGTAACCAACCTTACCTTTTGTAGAAGAAATCAGTGCATTCAGTCCTTTACCAACCATAGAAGCAAATGGAGCCAGTAATGATTTACAGAAGACTTGTTGATTTTGAGTCTTTGAGGAAGGACAACATGGACATTGAACCAGAGATTGTTGCAGTCAAGTGGAGAAAGTTCTTTCAAGTTCGAGAGACCGTATATCAGAATGAAGTTTATGATTTCTGGAAGAATATGCATATGGTAGATAATACTATTGTATCAACAGTAGATAGACTGTCCATTATAGTGACAATTAATTCGATCGAGAAGGTCATTGAGCGTCCATCTGTTGGAGAGGAGCTCACAAGCAAAGCTAGATGGATGACATAAGCTAGCGTGAAGGAGAATGAAATCAATCGATAGTTGTATGGAAATAACGATCTGAAGGAGAAGAAAGCCTCAAGTCTTGTGCCGAAGGCTAGGGTTTTACACTCAATTCTTTTCCATTGCATTCTACCAAGAACAAGATCAAGGCATCTGGTGACAACCTTAGATGAACAATGCCTATTCCATCTACTTAATCGCCAACCTGTTGATTTACCATTTCTTATTTTCCATTATATGGTCAAGACGAAGAAAGACTTGAACAGTCACCCATATGGAATGTTGCTGACAAGGATATTCAGAGATTCTAGAGTTCTTTTGGACAGAGGAATCAGAATGAAGCTGAATGTCAAGAATGTTATCAATTCCACAACGATTGGTAAAATGGGCTTGAAGAATCCGGAGAAAGAAAAAGCAGATTTTAAGAAAATAACAAAAACTGAGGGGGAGCGTGCTAAGAAGGAAACTCCCACGAGAAGTTCAAAATCTCAACCCAATGAGAAAATACCCATGATTGGAGAAATCATCAAATGAATCGATGAAAAATAAATGATTTCTCATAAAGAAGGAAGCCAGGTGCGGTATATAGAGAAGTTATCCTTGAAGAGAAAAGGGGAGACACTTCTATCTGAAATACCTAAAAAAGCAAAAAGGTCACGTAGAGTTCGAACCCTGCGACAGCAAGAGGAGAAGAAAACCAAAGAGCTGGACTATGGAGAAGACTTTGAGACAAGAGCACCTCAGGCTACAAGGTCTTTAATCTCAATCTTAAAGGAAGATTCAGCTAAATTAGCTAAAGAGACTGAGATTAGAAGGAAATTGGAGTTTGAGAAGAAGAGACCACAATCTCAACATGTTGGGCCCCCGCCCTTGCGAGTTACGTGCCGACGTCCTATGTGACATCTAGGCGCGCATCCCATAAGGTTGGTGAGCCCTCACCAGGTCAAACCTAAAAAACGAACTCATCTCACTTACTTCCGAACAGATTTTTGGGATAGCTCATAAAGGAATTTCAATGAGACTTCTTCACAAAATTTGTTCCTCATTGCCTTACGATTCTAACGACACCAAAAACGCTCAATTTCGTTCAGAAATAAAGAAGTTATGACCAAAACACTGTCGGACTAAAAATAAACCAAGATTGAATACTATACCCAACTTCACTTCAGAAATTGAAAATCTTAGGGCCCAAATTGAAAATTTATTCCTTCAGATGAGTTATAGCTCCGAGTCTCTAGTTTAATTTGAAACAAAAATCAACTCGATCGGAGCTCTACAGGTCAATATATCACCAAAATACTGAAGCATGTTCTGAAAAATATCCAACTTATACTCTTATAAATGATCCTCTCACTTTGATTCAATCCATCTTTTTCAAATTAATATCAAAGCCTATGAATTTTTTTTGAAGAGGTAGAGGAATGTCTTAGAAAACCAACACTTCAAAAATCAGGTCAAATGGAGGTTAAACGAAAAAGTTATGGGCTAACAAGTGAAGGGAGGTCGAAAATCGACAAGAAAATTTGGAATCAGCCGCGACGCTGTAAGCGATCGCCCAGCTGCGTGCGCGAGCGCATGGGTCCGTGCGATCACCTAGTGCTCGGGCTCCAGGCGCTCGCGAGGCTGGCCGAGCATTAAACCAGTCCAACCTCCTATCTTCCAACTTTCATATCTTTTGATCTAGAACTTTAAATTTTACAAACTTGGTATTAATGGAAAGTTAAAAGAACGCTTTACAACTTCCAAGAAGATCCTAAGAACAATTTCTAACTCTATGAGGGTCAAAAATTGGCTCAAAGCTTCTGTCCGAAAATTTTCCATTTTGACAGCACCTATACCAAACTTCAACAACTCACATCTTCCAACTACCACATCCAAAAATAGCACATTATACTTCATTGGAAAGCTATGAACTCCTCTACAACTCTCAAGAAGTCTACTTGATCCCATTCAATCTACATCAGCCTAAAAATTGCCTCAATGCACAGTATACACAAAACTACCTTATGAACACATCAGTCCAAAATTTGACAGCACTTGCACTTAACTTCATCAACTCACATCTTCCAACCACCACTTCCAAAAATAGCACATTATGCGTCATTGGAAAGCTATAGAAGTCCTCTACAACTTTCAAGAAGGCCATTTGATCAAACTCAATCCACATCAGTCCAGAATTTGCTTTAAAACATAGCACACACAACTTACCTTTTTGGACACTTTCCAAACAATGTAAAATCATATTTGGAACAAGCATAGGCAAAACACAATAAAACCCAAATGTCTTTCATTTAAATCATAATGTGCGTTATTATAAGGCTTTAGTGGGCATTTTTAGCCCCAATACCACAAAGTCTAAAAAATTCAAAATATAAAGAAGATACATGAACATAATCTTGCTCCAAAAATGCATCTAAAGCCTTGTTTACAAAAGAGAGCTTCAAATTCAAAATCAAACGGGAGTGACGCCTCAACCTCGGTTCGGTCACTCATTTTCTTGCTCGTCGCCTGTGGATGGGGAGGAAAGAGGGGGGTGTGAGCTCAAGCACAGATTGACAAGTGCTCCAGTTTTGACTTTGCCCTCAGGAGAGGAAGGTTATACAGTATTTAGTGATGCTTCAAGAAAGGGGTTGGGTTGTGTACTGATGCAAGGAGACAAGGTAATAGCATATGCCTCGGGGCAGCTAAAGCCTTATGAGATGAATTATCTGACCTATGATTTAGAATTGGCAGCTGTGATTTTTGCTTTAAAGATCTGGAGACATTATTTGTATGGGGTTAACCGAGGTTGAGGCGTCACTCCCGTTTGATTTTGAATTTGAAGCTATCTTTTGTAAACAAGGCTTTAAATGCATTTTTGGAGCAAGATTATGTTCATGTATCTTCTTTATATTTTGAATTTTTGAGACTTTGTGGTATTGGGGCTAAAAATGCTCTCACTAAAGCCTTGTAATAACTCACATTATGATTTAAATGAAAGACATTTGGGTTTTATTGTGTTTTGCCTACGCTTGCTCCAAATATGATTTTGCATTGATTGGAAAGTGTCCAAAAAGGTAAGTTGTGTGTGCTGTGTTTTAATGCAAATTCTGGACTGATGTGGATTGAGTTTGGTCAAATGGCCTTCTTGAAAGTTATAGAGGACTTCTATAGCTTTCCAATGACGCATAATGTGCTATTTTTGGGTGTGGTGCTTGGAAGATGTGAGTTGATGAAGTTGAGTGCAGGTGCTGTCAAATTTTGGACTGATGTGTTAATAGGGTAGTTTTGTGTATGCTGTGCATTGAGGCAATTTTTGGGTTGATGTAGATTGAATGGGATCAAGTAGATTTCTTGAGAGTTGTAGAGGAGCTTCATATCTTTCCAGTGAAGATTTTTGGACACCAAGGAAAAGGTCCTAAGAAACGAGACAGTTCAGCTAGTCAAAGTCCTGTGGAGAAACCATTCGGTGGAAGATGCCACGTGGGAGCCTTTGGAAGCCATAAAAGAGAAGTATCCGCATCTCTTCAATAACTCAGGTAAGAATTTTGAGGACGAAATTCTTTTAAGAGGGGAAGAAATGTTGGCCCCAAATTCTTTTCCTATTGCTTAAGCATGATTTTTTTAAAATTTATTTTTGAGTTTCTGATTGATTAATTGTTTTGGGATAGCATTTAATTAGAATGTCATTTGTTGGAAGATTTATTGCTTAAAGTGATGGAATTAGAGGTTATTAAATTGGAGAAATTAAATTTAAGATAGAGTGTGGTAGGTTGTTAGTTAAATTGAAAGAATAAGAATGTGTAAGGGCATTGTTGGAAGTTTGCTTAAGTTGGGAAGACAACTTGGTATCAATGGAAAGGTAAAAGAACGCTCTACAGCTTCCAAGAAGATCCTAAGAACAATTTCTAACTCTATAAGGGTCAAAAATTGGCTCAAAGCTTATGTCCGAAAATTTGCCATTTTGACAGCACCTATACCAAACTTCAACAACTCACATCTTCCAACTACCACATCCAAAAATAGTACATTATGCTTCATTGGAAAGCTATGAAGCTCCTCTACAACTCTCAAGAAGTCTACTTGATCCCATTCAATCTACATCAGCCCAAAAATTGCCTCAGTGCACAGCATACACAAAACTACCCTATGAACACAACAATCCAAAATTTGACAGCACCTGCACTCAACTTCATCCACTCACATCTTCTAACCACCACATCCAAAAATAGCACATTATGCGTCATTGGAAAGCTATAGAAGTCCTCTATAACTTTTAAGAGGCCATTTGATCAAACTCAATCCACATCAGTCCAGAATTTGCTTTAAAACACAGCACACACAACTTACCTTTTTGGACACTTTCCAAACAATGCAAAATCATATTTGGAACAAGCATAGGCAAAACATAATAAAACCCAAATGTCTTTCATTTAAATCATAATGTGAGTTATTACAAGGCTTTAGTGGGCATTTTTAGCCCCAATACCACAAAGTCTCAAAAATTCAAAATATAAAGAAGATACATGAACATAATCTTGCTCCAAAAATGCATCTAAAGCCTTGTTTACAAAACATAGCTTCAAATTCAAAATCAAACGGGAGTGACGCCTCAACCTCGGTTCGGTCACTCATTTTCTTGCTCGTCGCCTGTGGATGGGGAGGAAAGAGGGGGGGTGTGAGCTCAACGGCTCGTGAGTAACACAATTATAATCAAGAACACAAGCAAAATCCTTGAATCATTTATTTCCAAAGCAAAATTGATATTGTCAAAACTCATGTCACAATGTTTTCCAAACTTTACAATTGATCAAGCAATTTAAAAAACCAACATAACAAATCCATCAAGTTCAAACAATTACAAGTCACATAACATAACCACATCGGAAATGGTTCGAGCGGATCCAAACAGTACGTACTACACATTTTCCGCGTAGCGGTCATGTGTAACCATAAACTTATGAGAGTCCATGAGGAGCTCCATGCCACTAGTGGGCAGGCGGGCAAAGCCTAAGACAAGTGCACTTGACTCACTTAAGGGACCACCACAAACCCATATAAACATGCATTTCACATTTTTACACATATTGAGCATAATGGCACTTTTCCGAAAAGAAATCTTATAACATTTCATTCTTTCTAAAACCACATTCTTTTACAATCATCGAAACAATCTAAAAATGTTCTCATAATTCATTCTCAAGCAAAAGACATATGGTATAATTCTAAACCATCCTAAAGAGTAATAAAAGCAAAATTTTAAAGTTGTTGGAAAGCAATAAATGTCATTTAATGAAAGTAAAATGGCACTAGCTCATTCTCTCCATTATAAATGTATTACCCACCTTAGAATCCTTTGCTTGAGACTTGTTCCAAATCCCTCTCCTCAAGCTCCTCTTGCCTCCTTTGTTCTTGTTCAAAAGCACAAAACCCTAATCAATAGAAATCTTACAAATCGGAAAACCTAAAGAAACAAAGCATGACTTTCATTCTAGAACAACCATAGCCATGATTCTCCTAAGCCTTTGGAACTAAAACCCCCTTCAAAAACCAAAAGATTTGAAAACAACTTACCTCCAAAAACCACCCACGAATTTTTGCTTCTTGCCTCTAATGGGAGACTTAATCTTCCTCTTTGTTTTTCCCCTTTGAAAAACCCTTAGAAACACACTTCCAAAGCAAGGAAAATCAAAACCCTAAGCTATCTTCTTCTTCTTCTTCTCTTCTTTCCTCCACCGAAACATTCACTCTCCTTTTCTTTGTAAATTTCGTGCCTTCTCTTCTCCTAACACAAGAAAAATGCTTTCTTTCATTTAATGAAGCTTAAAAGACCAAAAAGCCCCTCCTTATAAGCCTTATGTCTTCCCAACTTAAGTAAACTTCCAACAATGCCCTTACACATTCTTATTCTTTCAATTTAACTAACAACCTACCACACTCTATCTTAAATTTAATTTCTCCAATTTAATAACCTCTAATTCCATCACTCTAAGCAATAAATCTTCCAATAAATGACATTCTAATTAAACGCTAACCCAAAACAATTAATCAATCAGAAACTCAAAAATAAATTTGAAAACAACAAACTCCGAGACTGATTGAAGAAGGGAAAAAGTAGAAAATCAGTCAGAGGAAGATCACTCCCATTGCCGTTCAGAAGAAGAAGACAGTTGAACGCAGTCTAGTACAGGTCAATACCTCTCAACATTTGAGAAAAGAGGATTTGAGAATTAAAGGTATTGAGAAAGTTCAACTTGTAAGGAATAGCACTTCGTTAATCATCAAAGAATCCCTAAAAAGGTCAGTCATGACACAGTTTCAACCAATATTGGTGAATAGTAATACGATGCATCTGCTGACTGAAGATGAGAAAAGTATGTATGACTTTTCTGAAGGATCAAGGAACAAAACCATACCCCTTGTAGATACTAAAGGAAAAGTATACTATGTTTCCAATCACACCAAGAACTGTGATCAAGGTTGTGCCTGATTTTCATCCTAGGCCTTAAATGATGATAAGGGGAAGAAGAAACTGTACCCAGAGGGGTTAACAAATGATCTTAGAGAAGATTAGATTGAAGAGGAAGTGCGGAGCATAGATGAGGCATGCTTTGCAGTACAGATGAATGGAACTTATGTTTCCCACCACATTTCAAAAGATCCAGGAAGTAGTTGTAGTCGACCTACCACTAATGATCCCTGTCTTGTGGGTGGAAAAGTTAGAAAAAGGGAAGTGCATATCTGTTAGGATTGGAGATATCAGTTACTCAACCGCGACCCTTGTGCATGTGATTATGCACATTAGGCAGCTATGTACTGTATCTTCAATTGGAGGTGTTCTACACCTACTCGGAAGATAAGTCCCACGACTATCTGCCCCTGATGATTTAAATCTCCCAGAACCGAACCTATCTGCTCAACCTCCTGCCCTTGTTATAAGTGAAGCACTTGTTCTGTCTTCATACACATATAGCACCACTATTGCCTGTGAAGAAGATCAGCAAAAGGATGATGATCGACCTACTTCATTAAGTGATGTACGAGAGGAAATAGCTCAAATACGACAAGACGTCAAGTCAGTCGACATAAAAGTGAAGGAAATGATGTCCGAAATATTGAAGCATCTACGGTCGTAATTCATTTTTGATCAATAAAAATAAGGGGAGAAAGGAGAAAGAAGAAAAAATCCTAAAGAAAGGAAAAAGAAAAAGATAGGGGGAGGAAGAATAAAAAGAGAAGAAGACACGAAAAAGAGAAGAAGAAGAAGTCCTGTTTCTAGTGTATATAAGTTGTACAGAGAAGAAGGCACGAAGAAGAGAAGAAGAAGAAGTTTTGTTTCTAGTGTATATAAGTTGTACATGATTCTGTTACTTTCTTTCTTACTAATATGATTATTTGTTATCATTAAAAAGGGGGAGATTGTTAAGTCAAAATGACTTTACGTAAATGATTTTGATGAAGAACAAATAATAATGAAAGAAGAAAGTAAGATCGAAACAGAAGAATATGAGACGAAAGGAATGAAACAAGAAAAAGTGAGACGATACAAAGTCAGATGGAAGTGCAAAAGTCAGACGGAAGAGCAAAGCCAAAAGTCATATAGAAGAGGCACAAACAAAAAGTGAGACGAAAGTGCAAACAAAAAGTGAGACGAAAGCGCAAACCAAAAGTGAGACGGAAGCGCAAAAAAAAAGTGAGACGGAAGGCGCAAAAAAAAAGAGACAGAAGACGCAAACAAAAAGTGAGACGGAAGGCGCAGTCTAAATAATCAGACGAAAGAACTGATACCACGTTGGTTTACTAATCAACTTGAGTTAGTTACAAAACTCTACTGAATAACTGAGTCTTGAAAGATCAAGAAACAAGAAGAAAGAAGCAGTTATCAAGAAGCGGTTGAAGATGAAGATTATAAACACTGGTTGGAGTCGAAGATTGCAGAAGTTTAGCGATTTGAAAAATCTTATTGTGCAAAAACTTGAGCGATCATTTTTTGTAACAAAAGCTCAAAAATTCTTTCAGTTGAAAGAAAAGTAGATAGCCTAAAGAGGTTAAGTGTGAAAGAATACTTGTTGTAAGAGACCTGAAGAGGCTCGGTATCAAAGAATAATTGTAACGTTGTGAAAGATAGTGAAATCTTAGAAAGATCTCTGAGGATTGGACGTAGCCCACGGTTTGGGGTGAACCAGTATAAATCTACTGTGTCAACACTCTCTCAACTCTTAACTCTCTCTTAACTTTGAACTTTTAATCTTACTGCTTTCATATGAGAATATTTCATAATATTTCATAATATTGATTTTCTATAGTTTTCAAGTAAGACAAGTTTTCAAAAGGGGATTAGTGAAAAAGAATACACAATTCAACCCCCCTTCTTATGCATTTGAATATCGATTATTAAGTCTTTATTAACGTGTGATTCACTTCAGTTATAGCCCCGACATTTGCAACGTTTCGGTGAAGAAATGTCTACATCTATTGGTGATTTGTTTGCTGCAGTGTCTATGGCGGTTAGGTGACAATATCGGAGGACTGCAACAGCATTCTCGATGAACAACTTTCCAATTCGTCATTGAAGGAGTTGAATTACTTAAGGAAATTGTTTTCTAAACTCAAGTGTATTTGTTTATATTCTTTATTATTTTAATCACTTGAATTGTCTGTTTATTATCTTTATTGTAAAAAGTTGTTGAGAAAAATCCTCTGTTGAGGTTAGTACGAGGGGGTTGTACTATTGAGTGTGAATTATTTTCATGGGTAATGAAGACAAGAGATAGTCTTAAGGGTTGGGTGAGTTGGCTCTGTAATGCCTTGAGTAAAACTATTATTGTATCACAGGTGAAAGTAATTAAGTTGGGTGAGGGCTCGTAGATGTAAGCAAGGTGTGTCGAACTGTATTAACAAATTTTGGTGTTGATTTATATTTGTGAGTTTAATTTTTCTATTTTTGATTATGCTAGAAACGACTGTGATCAAATCGGAGATTTTGCGAAACTACTACACTCTTTTGAAAATTTTCATATACATTTGTGGACTCGATAAGGAAGATGATAATTGGTGGTCATTTGTGATTATCAGTTGTTGATCAACTTTTTTTAATATATGTGATAATAGTAAGGATAATTATGTAACTTTATAATGCAATAACTAGTTAAGAGATGGTTTGTTCCACTTCTATTTTTATTATAATTATAATTTTTTGTTTTACTTTTTGTTTCTATTTTTCTTTCAAATAAAAAAAATTAATTATTAATATCAATGTTATTACTGATGATACTTATATATTAAATAATAATTTAAAGATAATTAATTAAATTTAGTTTAATATCTTATTTAATATTTATTATTAAAATATCAATAAAAATTATTTTATTTTATTAAAATAAACATTTTTAAATTAACTTTTATTTATAAATCAATATTTAACTTAATATATTTTAATTATTAAAATAATTTTTATTTGAAATTTATATATTTGAAAGATGTTTTAAATTTAATTATATTTATTAATAATTATTAAATTAATTCAATTTAACTACGAAAATTAAGTAAATTAAATAAACTATTTATAATTTTATTAATTATTAATATTAATTATATAATATTAAATTAATTTATTCATAATTGTTATTAATAATTACTATGTTAAATAATTAAATAATATAAATTTAGTTGATAATAAATTAGATTATAAAAAGAAAACATAAAAAGAAAATAAAAACCTCTTTTTGTGGTTTTCATAAATTTTAAAAGCTAGAAGGAACGAAAACAGAAAATGGAAACTAAAAGCTCCAACAAACATGATTTCTTTACCAAATTTAAAAACAAAAATATAAAACTAAAAACATAAATGGAAACAAGTAGACTTGGAGTAAATTTGAATTTACTAAACTTATTTAAGAAGTCTTAAAGCATCAGTCTAAATTTTTTCTTCCTCATTTTTTAATTTCAATTCATAATGCTTTAAACAATCTTAAAACAAATAACTCAAATTTCTCTTAAAATTTCCAACTTATTACATTTTAGATGGCTATATAATAAAGTATGTTGTGTATGGACTTACCAAGCTAACAACTCAATAATAAACATGGTAAGCAAAATAATGTCCCTCCCATTTTCTCTCTCTATAGTATTTATATGTTGATAATTAGTGTTTATAATAAATTTGTTTGGACATAGATTTAGACACAAATTTTGGTATTTATTGATGAGATAACTAGTATGAAACATGACCATATCACTAAATTCAATATATGCAAAAGTAATAAGTAAATAACTTTTTTTGTTAGTCCATGTCAATAATTTTTAGTTTGTGTATAAATAATTAATGATATTTTGGTTTTAGTTTAATAGCATGGAAGAGAAGAAGTTTGAGGCAAGAAAGATAAGTGCAATATCACAAATTGTTCCTTCTTCCTCCATGCTTTTTCCTAGCTTGTCAACCAGACTACCTTGCTTGACCAAAATTTTGTCAATAATAGGCAATCCTAGTACCTCAAACAAACCAACACATGTAAGGTCCATTTTGCCACTAATAGGCAATCCTAACTCCTTATCTAAACCACCCAATATGAGCCTCATTTCTCTGCCTAATAGGCAGTCTTGACACCTTAACTAAATCAGCCTACTTAAGCTTTATTTTGTCATAAATAGGCAATGGAGTGTCGTGTATTATATTTTGATATGTATATTTGTGAATATTAACAAAATTTATATCATCCAGTGGTATCTTTTATATAATGAAGTAATATTTTCTGATTAATGTAGTAATATTTATGGTATAATATAAGCATTGTGTTATGGATTGTTGTTTAACAATTGATGTAATGATTATGTTGTGACTTTTTTGTACAAAATTTTTATTGCCTATAGGTTGAGTTTCTCTAAAGATGTGTTTGGTAGTCAGACAAATCAACTATGGAACTAATTAACAAACAATCCATTTTGTTATAGTCCATTGTAAAGTGCTCATATTGAGAATAATTTTAAAGCGTAGTAGTTAGGAAATTTTATAACGTTATCATCCATCTCCATTAATACATTTTTCTAATTAAATATTGTAACTAACTAATTGAAAATTAAGTCAAATATTTAAATACCACTTATTCAAATTTTAATAGCCATAATCATTTAAAAGAATACCACCACCATGCAATCAAAATCTTACCTATACATATAAGTGACACCCTAACTTTAATATATGAATACCAGAAATTGGCACAGATAGTAGCATGGCGTAATACAAACTATACTATAAGTCCATACATCCAATACCACATATATAAGAAAACCATCTCTCATAATAGACAAGTAACAACTTCACTTTAATATAGGAATATCATTAGTAATTATAAAAATATAATTCTCAATATAAATTATAAAAGGACTCAATAACATTATGTACCATACCCATATATAAAATGCATCATTACTCATTTCACATAAGTAAGAAATTTACTTTAATATGGAATACCATGACTGAGTATATAGAATACTATAAATCAATACAAATTATAATAAGAATTCATATCTTGAATACCACACCCATATACAAAAATTACCTTCATTGATTAAAAATAAGTAGCACTTACACTTTAAAATGGAAATACCATAAATAAGTACAAAGAATACCATGCATTAATACAAAGAAAACCAAGACTCAATATTTCAATACCACAACTATGTACAAAAAATATATCATGGATTAAAAATAAGTAATAACTTAACTTTAATATAAGAATATCATGACTAAATCTAAAGATAACATACCTTGACATATACTAAACTAGGACTATATACATCCCATATAATATGTATTTATAAAAAATATCATCAACCATTATAGATAATTTACACCTTTAATTATCTACAGGTACATAATATTAGTTATAATTTGGTACATGTTGATGTTCTAAACCATATTTATGACAAAGAGAAATGAACACGATTGAGTATATGGTTTTGTATGTAATTGTGTTCATGTATGTTTGTTTGTTTGTATAGTATAAAAGATATGGATTGATATCTGTCCATATACTAAAATATGTCTATTATAGGTTTACTTGGACACAATTAATGACATGCCTATAAAATCAATCATGTTTATTATATCTAAAAAAGGTAAGGATAACAAAGTTTTTTTGTAGAAGGCTCCTTGAGAAGTTGCAAATAACTGCTTGTATCAATTAAAATGTAGTCTTGTTCATCATCTTCTTCCATTTATTATTGCTTAATAGAATATAAAAGAAAATAAACAAAATCACTCTTAAGTCTCCCAATCTATTTCGTTTTAAACACCTATATAATAAGATAATTGGTGTAACGACATATCACCGAACAACTCAACAGTAGACATGGTATGCAGACTCATGTCTCTCACATTTCTCTCTCTTTCTCTATAGAGTTTATGAGTTTATTTTTTGTCTCTCTAATAAGTTTGTTTAGACATACATTTAAACATGCATTCAGAGATGGTTTCTATGGTATTTAATGTGTTCAAAATGACTCAGTTGGAAAAGTATAGAGAAGGGATAATAAGGAATTGTTGGTTTATGGACATTATTTATAGTTATGATATTTGGTTTATTATGGTTATCATATGTGTTTTTATTGTCAGAGTCATCAAAAGTAAGAAAAAGTTATAATTGGAGCACCATCACCTCCATTAATAAGGAATTGTTGGTTTATGGACATTATTTATAGTTATGATATTTGGTTTATTATGGTTATCATATGTGTTTTTATTGTCAGAGTCATCAAAAGTAAGAAAAAGTTATAATTGGAGCACCATCACCTCCATAAGAAAGAGAGAAGAAGGTCATAAAAGCGAAATGAAAGATAATCAAGATGCATATTCAACAAGCATTTTATTGAGAAACGAAAGAATGATGTTGCAATAAAGTTAATTTAAATTTGAAACTTCAAAATGTAGCATAAGGATAGAGTTATCATCTACGGGATAAGTTAGAAAAGTAGGGGAATAAAAAGCAAGGTATGATACTTGAATCGAATTAAACTAAACTAATATAGTTTGATCATTAAATATTAATGTTATTAAGTTACGATTATATTAAATAAGTATTTGTAAAGTTATCAAATATGTTGTTATATAGAGAAGGCTTTCAAATTGATGCAAATATTGAATCTAGAGCAGTTTAAGTGGGTCATTGATATGAGACTTAGTGAAATTTAAGAGATACAGAGGTTTAGGGTGAAGATGAGCATATGTTACTAACTTTGTGTTTGGTTTAATCTAGATGAGCTATTCTTGAGAATAAGATAGGATCAATTGAAGGAGATTAGTGGTAGTGTTGTATAGATTGTAGGGGTTCCAATTGAAACCAAATGAGTACATATAAAATTTGATAAGGCTAATATGATAAGATTTTGGAAGGATTACAAATTTAAGGATAACCAAATCATGATTAAGTACGTACTTAATGAAGTAAGGGGTACACTATAACACCCCACTCTCACAGGACACATACCCGACATTTTGAAAGATATCTAAGTACGTACCCCACAAGAGTGGCATGCTAGAGCGGTCACGTTACTAACTTAATCATGGCATCATCATTTAAAAAGTAATTATCACAATATTTAAAAAAAACAATTCCTCAATTTCATTACATAAAACCAAATTTACATTGTGACAATACATACTACGACCTTATATATAATATCAAAGAGCTATCAAAGTTTACAGCTTTATTACAAAAATATGCTACATGTTACATGAGTGAGGAACTATGCAAAAGTCTATCTAACTCCTTTAATCTCAGCTGATCGACCTTTGAGCCATGTCTTGTATCCAAAAGCAATACTAGATCTCTTCTAAGTTGTCATAGAAGCTAAGTCCGTTCTCTCACACCTAAAAAGTCAACGTTGCAATTTTGATAAGTTTTGAGAACTCAATGAGCTACCCATCATCGATGGCTCACTTATAACATATAACACATACAGTTCGTGTTTCAAGTTCACAAACAATTCATGTCATTGTATAATGAACATCTTTCACCAATTATCAAAAAGCACTATATAACACTTTGTTCACTTATTCACTTTTACATTCATAATGGTTCATACAATTCAATTCAATCATTCATATAATGCATAATAAATTGTATATGCAATGTTTATGAGACTCACTTTCATTTATTTCTTTGTTGTGATCAAGTGACTTTTTCAGTATCCCATATCCATTTTGGATACCGGGCTCATTAATAATTGTCCCTTATCTACTAGAGATACATGGTTCATTATACATAGAGAGCTAGACGCTCTTACCCATTTTGAGCTTTAAGTTCTTTTTCACTGGTGACTTTAGTCACAATTGCCTTTATGTTATCATGCATTCATATAATGGAATGCAACATATGTATTCAATCATTCACTTGTGCTCAATTTTCTTTCATATTCACATTCACCATCGAACTTTGGTCCGACATTCAACAATTAAGTTGAGTAGCACATATTCTGTCAAATTCACATACAATGAGCACTTCCAATGTATTATTCATACATCAAACGCCTCAGACATTCAATGTTCGGAATCAACACAATCACATCACATAATAATTCAATTCAGAATTTAAACAAAATAATAAATCAATGTAAGACCATCTAGGTTACTCACGGTATGCTCCAGATAACTATTGCCTCGACGTCCTGGGAATGTCTAGATGTTGTTGCTCTAATTGGTTTTCTATATCATGCAATACATACACATTTTCACATTACTAATTTGCAAATTTTCATAAATACTCAATCATATACATATGTATATATGTCATTGATAATGCATGCCTAATGACAACCCTGGGTATTTTTCCTTAATTCACATCTTATGATCATTCATTTATCATATATGGCGAAACTTAATTTTCCTAAGTTCGTCAATCAACCATTTACCAATCCTTTATAAGTGAATTAAGGTGACAAAGAATTCTATTAGAGAGTAAGGACAATGTGTGAGGAGCTTGTGGTTCAAATTTCAAGTCAATCAGAGGTCTAGAGAAGGAGTTATGATTAAAAGAGTGAAGAGTGTTGAAAGCTATCAAACAATAATACACGATTGTGCTTGTGCATGATTGTGCAACTAGCAAATGATCCTTCTCTATCACAGTCATGCAACTTCCTAATGTTTCCTCTCTATCATGATCGTGCTTGTGTATGATCGTGCACTACCTGATGATTCCCTTATTCAAGCATCATTCAAGCTTTTCTCAAAACAAATTTTGGGTCAATTTTTCATAGACATTTTGACAAATAAAATGAGGTATTTAGGTCATACATTCTTCTAAACAAATGTTACTTTATGTCTTAAGTTTTTAATGACACCAATTTCATATAGTTTGGTTCAGTATTTTGCAAGTTATACAAAATACTACAGGCTATTCCCAAACCACGAGAGGACATTGTACTCAACTTCAAGCTAAATTTTGAAACCCTTAAAGAAAGAATTCAAAGTCGATTCCTTCGTGAAAAATATAGTCATTTGTCTCTAGTTTAATCTAAACTTAACATCATCCCATTTGGATAAGTAAAGATCAAGATATGGCTAAAATACAGATGAATGTTCAGTGAAAATACTCCATCTAACATATTCCAGCACACTTCATCGTCATTTTCATCCTAGTTCATCTCTTTTTCTTAGTCTATCATTTCTAGCTTATGTCCTCATTATTTCCTCTTCATTCCTACTTCCATTTTAGCTCAATTTCAATCACAAACAAATCATATTCTATGTTTGAGCATAACACCAAAAATAGAACATCTACATATATATATATACATTCATCACCAACTTTCTGCACATGCTCAACTCTAATCTCATGTTCGTTTCACTTCTAACTACCACCTTAATTCTTCCCATTTCATGACACCACATTTGTAACACCCCACTCTCGCGAGACCCGAACCCGACATCGATGGTGATATCCGAGTCCGTGCCCCGCAAAGGTGGCGTGCTACATAACTCATTCAGTAATCGGTACACTTTTATTTTCGTACGTTAACAATATATGCGGAATTTAATACCCAATTTGGGTCCTCATTCAATCATATACAATTTCATGATACACAGTTTTCAATAGCCACTTGGGCCCATTTCTCAATTAAAAATATACAATTCATTACAAATTTAAAAACATGCAATGCAGATACGAACTGATCCCGATCTCTATCCTTTACTTGAATCCTACTAATATAC
>JAOTAX010130657.1:0-18675 GCA_025629825.1 Erythroxylum guanchezii | reverse complement strand
GATGTTGTTGAATATGAAGAGTCAAATGAATTGAGGTTGAGAGTTTGATGAATTCCAATTGGTAGTTGAATTGTTATCAATGATGTTGTAATAGAGGAAGTAAAGTTGGGGAGGTTTTGCAAGTTTTCAAAGGGATAAGATTTATATCCTGACTCCAGGAAAAATCTGGAATAATCTAGGTAGAACTGGTCAAAGTTGTCTTTATAGAAGTTGTAGCTTGTCCTTCTAGCTTTCCAACATTATAAAGTTTGTAATTTTTGGTTAACAGAATGAAAAGATATGACCGTTACAAGAAGTGATGCTGCATAGGATGTATGCATAGGACAACTTTGGTAAATGATGGAAAATTGTGATTTTGATGAACCAAATGGGTTGAGAATTGAGAGTTTTATGAGACAATTTTGGTGTTTGAATTGATATGAAGTGATTTTGCACTATAAGAGTTGAATTTGGGAAGATTATGAGTGAACATGATGTTAGATTGGATGTAAGAAGCATTGGAGAGGCTTTGGAGGGGTTTGGGGAACCCCTATGTCCGTTAGACGGACTTTAGGACTGTTAAACGGACATTCTAGGGTCAAAAATGACCCCGAGCATCGCCTATGTCCGTTAAACAGACCTTATGTTCATTGAACAGACCTTCTCAGGTAAAAAAGAGCCCCCAGGCCCGACAATGTCCGTTAAATGGACATTCACGGGACAGCTTTAGTAAATCGCAATTTTTGACCCTTTTATAGGCAGAATCTCGCTTTGTGGTCTTCATGAAAATTGTAACCTAGAAGTATTGTTTCAAATAGTCCAAGAACGAACTCAATTCGACTTCTATATTGATAGTTATGGCAATCGCGCCAAGATAGGTACAAATTGATTGAGGGTATAAACATCTTCTATTCTTTCGGGCATAACTTCCTAATACGACGTCCAAATGAAGTGATTCTTCAACCAATAGTTTTCTAACACATGTATTTATCTCTAAATGAAAATTGGTATCTTTTGGAGTTGATTTGAGAAAGTTTGATGGAGAGAAAGTGAGGGGTCGGTTGGGAGAGCATGATTGCAGAATGAACACACTTTGGCTTTTTAAGCATATCTTGATCTATAGAGCTCCAACTAAGATAGTTCTTGCTTCAAAACGAAATAGAGACTTAGAGATACAATTTATTTGAAGATGTCAAATTGAAATTCAGGTTTGAAGTTTTCCAAATTCTGTTCACAAATAGGAGAAATGATTTCGAGTATGGAGATTGATTTGTATGGGCACGCCATTGAACAAATTGTGAGGAAATTTTTGGGTTGTTATGAGAATGAAGATGAACTAATGATGGCTAATTAGGGTTCTTGGAAATAACCCTATAGGGTGATAAGCTCATGCTTTATGTTATGACTGTGGTACGCTCACGTTTCATGTTTTCGCAAGAGGTTGGGCTCCGGAATCAAACGGGGTCCAACAGATGTGGTATCAAAGCAAGCGTTGGACTCTGGAAACAAATGGAGTCCAACAATTATGGTGAAGGTGCATCCGTCTAGATTGTGCATAGGATGCACAGTTATGACAAAATTGTGTAATCATATCATACACGATCATGTATGGCCTAAAACCCTAGAAAATTGACGCTTTAGGCACCATATTCCTCGTCCATCTTCTAGAATTTGTTCCCTAACCTATAACACATTTCCAATATGATATTCATCAATCAAAATCACTCCAAAAAAAATAATAAACTAACATGCAAAAATGTATGAAAAAACTAATTCACAAGACATTAGAAACAAAATGAAATGGGAATAATAATAAAAATATAAGATTTATCCTAATTCTTGGGTTGCCTCTTAAGTAGAGCTTGTTTAACGTCATTAACTTAAAGTACCCTTCATGTTTACCACTATCCTATGCTTATAATTAGTGACTTATTTCCATTCTTTTCTCTGTATAGTAGTTTAGTAGGTTGTGAATAAGCCATATGTTGTAAGATAATAAAAAGGACATAATTTATCAAATTAAGAAATCCAAGTTAACTCAAACAGTTTGTCCTGTAGGAAGGTGAACTGCTCTTTTTTCTTCTGTAAACACCTTTGCCCACTCTTCTACTTCCTCTTCTTGAATAGAGATTTCCTTCTCTTCTTCAAACTTTATTTCCTCTGCCCTCTATTCTTCTTTCTCTTCTTGAACAATAACTTCATTCATGTCATCAACCTTTGTCTCCTCTTCACTCCAAGGCATTAATAAGTTCAAATAACTTTCTATAGTTGGCTCAGTATTAACATGCTCACTTGGTGAATTTCTTGAGACCAGTTTTGCATATAATATGGTTTCTACCAAATATAATTTGGTGCTTGACATTGATGATTGGAATGGTTACCCTAATAAATGTCATAACACAATAAGGATATTGGTTATGTTTTGTGTTACTTAGAAGACTCCTCATATTCCTTGTTAACAATGCATTGAAAAGTAACCCAACTTAAACCTCTAAGTTACAAATGAAAGAGGAGTGGTTTTTCATTATTTGATCAAATTTTGATTCCATCCTCTTCTGGCATTCATTTTGGCTGTCGAGCTTGAAGCTTAGCACATCAATTAACTTGTTTAACTTAGACTCCAAAGATCTATGTCTATCCTACTGGAAACTTGGTGGACCTTATGCTATCATCTTTATTATTCCAATAATAATTTGGGTAGTCCTACCATCATGTTATAATGACTTCAATTGCTCCTTGTTATGTTAATGTACCTACATTCACTCAAGAAAAAACTTTCATATCGTAAGTATACAAATTGTATCTCATAAAATAAAACGTATCGTTCTCGTGAGGATTGATTAGTCACCTAACAACTTGAATGCACTTTGTCTAAGATAATAAAAGATTAAATGAATTGAGTTAAAATAACCTAATAGATCTAAAAATTTGAATAATTGAAGTTAGCAATAATAATAAAGTTGATCAATGATGGAAACTTAGGGGTTATTCTATCCTTGTTTTATCTTCCCTTTCTCTTGTTAATTCAATTATGCTTGATCCTAGATATCCTAAGGTTCTGATTATCTTCTCTCGAGATATAATTAAGTAATCCCAATTGAAATAGATAACAATAGAATTGCAATCTCCCAATTCACAAAACTACTCCTAACTATTCAATTGGATTTGAATTAATCCCAGGGATAATTAACTCACAATTAAGATCTCTCTTCAATTGTGTATTAATATTTATTGGTCTATTAAGTGGCCAGCTCTTTTTGTGCAACTTAACACATATAATTTTGATTCAATCTCTCAATTTGTTATAAAGTATAAGCATAACAAATACCACACGGTATTAATATATATTGAATTAAAAAGAATAAAATTAAAAAAAAAAACAATTCAAGAATAATTCGTAATGTGGATTGTCTTGGATGTTAATTTTGATTAGTGGGATGTTGAACATGATTATGGGTTTCCAAGACAATGAAATATAAGAAGAGAAAAAAAAAAAGAAAATAGCTTTAAGTCTTGATCCGGAAATTCTTGAAAATTGGAGTTAACCTTGATGTTTCCACTTTGATCTCTTTACTTTTAATGTAAAACCTCCTTTCTAGTTTTTTCTTTGCTTGAAATACTTCTTGAGGATTCTAAGGTTCTTTCTAGGGTTTGCTCACCTAATTTGGTTCCAAAAATAGCCTTGAAACATCATGAATACTAAAATTCGCATGCTAGAAACACTATATCATGCATGGTCGTTCATTTTGTCCATGCTCTCTATCATGATCTTGCATCCTTATACATAATCATGCATTCCTATTCTTCAAGTTCTTCTTCATCTTTTCTTTAATTTTTCCTATTTCCATTCGCTAACGAACACATTAAACAACACTTTAAACATAAAATTAAAATCAAATCCTTGATATAAAACAATCAAATAATTAAACACATAAACACTAACAAGAACACAATTATAAGTCTTAAATATATGATTATCATCTAAGCAAATAATTAAAAACAAACTTAAGCCTTTAGAAAACATAATATAATATACACCTATCACCTAACCTTACCTATAAATTCATGTGATCATGAGTTTATTCATCCAAATCACTGAAATTTTGTTAAGTAAGACCATTGTTATAAGACTAAACATATTCGGGCTCAAGCAATCTTGAGTTTGCTCAATAAGCCTAATAATAAACAAAACTCTGGTTATTCTTATAATAATAGAAGGTAATATCTAAGGAAGTTGATGCTAGGTTTGAAAATTGGGAATGCCTTAGAACTTTTCACCTAGACCCTCAATACCTATCAATTAGACATCTATATCCCCTAGATATGAGAGTTAGCTCATTAATACAAAATGGTAGTTGGCTATGCTCAAGTAGAGGAAGCTCATACCTATCCTCAAACTTCCTTAGCTACAGCCCTAACCCTAACTCTGAGGACAAAATCTTATGGAAAATTTACCTGTCTAGATCATTCACAAATGTTTCCTTTAAAAATTTCATTTGACGTTACAGTAATCCAATCCCTTGGCATCAACTTGTTTGGTGAAAGTCAATTTCCACAAAGATCTCCTTCATTCTTTGACTCACTGCATGCTCTAACTTCCTATAGTAGACATGATTAAAACCTTGGAAATATATAAACCAATGTGCTAACTTTGTAACTCTTCCCTTAAAAACCATAATCATCTCTTCTTTGCTTGTCAATTCTCTAAGACCCTCTGGACTACTATCATCTCCCATTATAAGCTCACTCCTACTATAATAGGATGGGAAGACACCCTTTTCTTGGCTTTTAATCTAAAGCATCTAAAGAAGGAGGATTATTACTTAGTTAAATTGGCTCTTGCATCTATTATTTATTCCATATGGCGAGAACACAACAACAAAATCTTTAGGAATCTCCTATCTGATTCATAATACACCAATTTACTCAACATTAGAGGAACATAGGAACTTATTATAACATAATGCAAAACTTCCTAAATTTCCTCTAATCTAGTTTCCAATTGGCCTTCGTAAAATGTATGTGCCTTCCCTCACATGATGAATTTGGTTACTTATTGATTTTATAATTGTTTAAGCTTTGTCTCATTTTGTATTTTGGATTATTGCCACTTTGCATCTTAGCCTACTTAGAAGCCTTCTAACGATACTCTTGATTCTTATAAATTGATTTTATTTCCTTGGAAATATATTTCTTTTAATTTCTGAACAAACAATGGAAGGCAACAATTATGTTCAAAACATATACTTAATATTTTTAGTAAGGGATTTAATTTCAAATAATCTCATCATATGCAAAATTATATATAGTAATATCACATATATAAAACATGCAATTTTACATTTATCCAATATATATATATATATATATATATATATGTTAAAGATCACTTAAATTATATAAAATGATTAACACTTAAATTATAATAAAGCAATAATAATAATTTGTACCTTATTCTAAAACTTGATTTTTTTTTCTTGTCATTTCCTTGAACCATTTTTAAAATTTGCTCATTTCAAACACTATAACCATATCAGTGTCTAGCCTTTAATGATATCCACAAAATAACTATTACATAGAGGGTCAAGCAAGAAGTGCCAGCTCCTATTGGAACCTTAGCCTATTTATAATAGGTTTTAGGCATTTTAGTAATTTAATTTAAATTTAAATTTAATTATGATTACAATTAATTCTTATTGAATACCAGTTATTGCTAAATAAGATCCAATATCTCGTATTGATCCTTGTTTATTAAATATATCATAATTAATCATAAAGTTTCTGACACTTTACAATCAAGTCTTTCTTGATTAGAACACCTTTGTGTCTCTTCAACATGTTCTTTATATGTGACCCATTAGGCTCCCAACTATTTTGAAAATAAATATAAATTATAACCCTAAATCATATTTATGATTAGCTAAATAAAACTTCTTCAATTTATCTTTAATTCTTTAAATAAATAATTTATAACCATAGATCAAGATTAGCATCTAGTAACAAATTGTGATCACCCAAATATTTAGGAATGTTAAAGTGGTTTTGACTATGATTTTTTTGTATAATTCAATTCTTTTATCACACAATGTTTCGATTAGATGTAAAACATAAAAATAATGTCTATTATGTTTGAGTCCAATTATGTTAGTTCTTTATCGTTAGTTATTGATTTTATTAATAACATTTGTAAACTATTTATAAAGCGACATTCTACTTTGACCCAAGATTTCCTAAATTAATACTAATCAAGAACAATAAAACATTCTTCCTAATTACTTTATAGTGATGAATCCTATATTGATTGCTTAACTACCTCCATATAGTTTATATTATGTTCAATGACTACCGACTGACCTACAATTGAGTAAAATATTTTATAAGTACTATTAAAATATAAAATCCTATATGAGATAACTTTATAGATCTTTAGTCGAAGGATTACCTATAATGAGAATTTCCATAGATATATAAGTAATGTTCCAAATAGAATTCTTATTTAAGGGAGTTCAGTGAACTTGATCTCTAAGAAGCACCCACACATTTGTCTAAATATCTCTATAGTTTAGTTTATGAAATTAAGTATTTCCTTTATAAGAAAGAAACACAACGTGTGTTGGTCTTTTTATCAAGGTTTTGTGTTTCGTTCCGTACTAACTAGTACTAGGCGGTATGTACTGTACCGACTGGAGAACATCACAAGGTAGAAGGTCATTTGTATCAAGTGTAAATATTGGTCAGCACTTACGGTATTAATAATATCAGTCATATACCGACCGGTACCGAAAATTTTTATAAATGTTGGGGTATATCTGAAAAAAAATAACCCTACCCCTCTAAGGCATTTTCTTCTATGTTCTTCACTTTTTCTTTCTCTCATCTCACACCCTCACTCATAGATTCACGCTCTCTTCTCTTAGTCTCTCTTCTTCACCATCACCGTCAATCGAATGACCAACATCTGACAACACGTCCCATCCTACTCCCACACCCGACTTTTTTCTCTCACATCTCACTATCTCTCTCGACCCACCACCTACTACCACCCACCACCTGCCACCACCATTGACACCTTATATCTCTGGCTTCTCCCAATTTTTTATTTCTCTCTCACACATCTCATTATCTCTCTCGAGTCTCGACACCCACCACCAATGATTCCCACCACCGATGCCACCAGACCACGGCTGACACCCCATCAGCCCACTCATCACTATTGGAGTCTCGGGTCTCCTCTTCCACGCTAGATATAAAATGGATTTGTATCTATTTTTGATTTGACCCGACCGGTTAAAAATGTTGCTGAATTTTGAAATAATTGGGTGTGTGCTTATGACTTTGTGTATTTTTTTGTGAATTGTGAATGCAATTGTTGGTACATTTGTGAATTTTGAATGAAATTGTTGGTGTTTTTTATGAATTGGGATTGAAATTTGTTAATTTTTTTTATTGTGTTGCTTGTTACGTGGACTGTAGATGTCAAGTGGAACTGTGAAAGTATGGAACTAAAGAATGTAAATTGATTCACTAAAGTTGTTAATAGACATATAGATATAAAATGTGGATGTGGAATAGGAGTGTGGAACTGGAGTGGACTGTGGATGTGGAGTGGAGGGGTTATTATTATAAAGTTAAATGTTTGCTTACCAATTTCCTTTAGTATTTCTCTATACTTAAATATGAATAAAATAAATTTATCATTCTTTTTTTATTTATCATATAATTCATTTGACAAAAGTTGAACTTTTACCAATTATAAGTGAGGTTTATATAACTCAACTAACTCGACTACATCATTTAAGTATGACTTGTACGTGTTATATTCTACATTAATTTTATGTATGACTTGTACGTGTTACATTCTACATCAATTTTATGTTAAAAAAACTCAAAAGCAATGTATACAAATAGAGAAGGTGTTACTATGAGATAATTGTCGTCTGGTTAATGATGTTAAATACACATTAGATTTTTTTACATTGTTGGACCAAATTTTCCTAAAAAGGTAAAGTTTGCAATAGTCCAACAAACATTTTGAGGGTCAATTTCAGAAAAAAATCGGGGTTCCATAATACATCCACCTTAACTTCAATAATTAATTATGTGATTCAAGGTATTTGTGGTAATTCTAGTTCCAAATTATATTTCAATACTTTGAGATTTTGATTCCAATTTATATTTCAATACTTTAAGATTTTGATAAGTAAACACATTTTCCAGTTCACACTTCCATCGAAGAGTGGAACTGGAAAATAAATTGATTCTTTGAACTGGAAAATGTTGAAGGTGGAAATTGTTTATGTATGTTTTGTGATTGTTGGAAGTGGAAATTGATTTATGTATGTTTTGTGATTATTGGAAATGGAAATTGTTTAAAATTGTTGGAAATGAAAATTGTTTATGTATGTTTTGTGATTGTTAGAAATAGAAATTGTTTTATGTATGTTTTATGATTAATGAAAATGGAAATTGTTGAAATTGTTGTAAATAAAAATTGTTTATGTATGTACTCTGATTGTTGAAAATGGAAATTGTTTTATGTTTATTTTGTGATTATTGGAAATGGAAATTGTTGGAAATGAAAATTGTTTATGTATGTTTTGTGATTGTTAAAAGTGGAAATTGCTTCTATATGTTTTGTGATATTTGAATTGAAATTGTTCGAAATTGTTGGAAATAAAATTTTTGTAAATGGAAATTGTTTATGTATGTTTTGTGATTGTTTCAAATGGAAATTGTTTATGTATGCTTTGTGATGTTTGAAACTTTGAATTGCAATTGTTCAAAATTGTTAGAAATGGAATTGTTGAAAATTATTAGAAGTGGAAATTGTTTATGTATGTTTTGTAATGGTTAAATTGAAATTGGTGGAAAATGTTAGAAATTAATTTGTTGGAATTTGGAAAAGAAAATTGTTTATATATGTTTTGTGATTGTTGGAAATGAAAATAATTTATGTATGTTTTGTGTAATTATATATATTGAATAATTAAATTGTTAGTTTTTGACTTATAGTGAATTGTATTCGACGAAATTGAATTGTGTATGATGTAATTATAAAAAATGAGTTATATTATATAAGATGGGCATGCGTATTGTGTAATGAAATTATGTTTTATTTGTTTTAATATATGCATTCATTTATTTTTACATATAAATGGAACGAAGTTCAAGTACTCTTGATCAAATTACTTCAGGAAGATACAATGATCCAGCTTAGGCTCATGCGGCATTGGTTCCCAGTACAAGGAACCATACTATTTGCTTATTTTGTAACAAACATTTAAAAGGTGGAGGAATCACCCAATTAAAGAAAAATTTAGCTGGTGTTAAAGGAGATATAAAACCTTGTAAAAAAGTAAGCCATGATGTGAAGTGACAAATGAAAACATTGCTTGAAGAATCTCAATATGAGAAAGATAGAAAGGAAAGGTTGAATTTTGAAATTAGTCGTGGAAGTTCATTTGCTGGTTTCTGTAGTGATTGCGAAAATGTTGAAGGTGGTAGTAGTAGTGGTACTGTTTTATCCAAGGCCTAAGAAGAAGCACCGAGACCTAATATGAGGAAGAGAAGAAGGCGGGTGACTAGATTTTTTGCACCATGAAAAACTTCTGGAGCCCAACCTTCAATAAATAGTGCAATGTAACTAAGAGATGCGACTCGCAATGTCGATATGGCAGTAGCTAGATAGCGGTATGATACAGATTCATCATTCAATGCTTCTCAATCTTATTATTATCAACCTATGGTGAATATAATAACCTTTTATGGTCTGGGATACAAAGGTCCTTCGATTGATAACATAAGAGGTAAACTTTTAAGTTGTTCTATTTTTGAAATTAGAAGTTATTTGGAAAAAAGAAGAGTGAATTGGGCTACTTATGAATGTTCAATCATGTATGATAGTTGGACACAATCATGTGTGATAGTTGGACAATTAGGAGACAAGAGCCTATTATTAATTTTTTGGTTTATTCTACAAATGAATCACTTTTTTTGAAATATTGATGCATCTGACCTTATTAGGAATACTAAGACGTTGTTTGCATTATTTGATGAAGTTGTGAATGAAGTAGGGCCAAAAAACATTGTTCAATTTATTACTGACAATGATTCCACTTATAAAGTGGCAAGAAAAAGGTTATTGGTGAAGAATATAGGGGATCCTAAGTATTTTCCTTTTATTGATGAGACTATGTAGAAAGCTAAAAAGGTGACCAAGTTTATCTATAATCATGCATGGGTATTGAATTTAATAAGAAAGGAATTTACCAATGGTATGAATTTGTGTCGTCCTATTATGACAAGATTTGCAACAAATTTCTTATCACTTCAGTCTTTTGTTACGATGGAGAAAGAGTTAAGACAAATGTTTACAAGTGAAAAGTGGATTGCATCTCAACATACTAGGTCTAATGCTAGAGTGGAGGTTTGTATAATTATACTGGAAGATAGAGAATTTTGGTCTCAATGTCAATTTTCTTCACGAGTTTGTGAGCCTTTGATGAGGGTGCTTTGTTTGGCTGATAGTGAAGAAAAGCCAACAATGGGTTTATTTTTATGCTATGGAGAGAGCGATGGAAGCAATCAAGGCCAATTTAAAACATAAGCCTTCTTTGTACACACTGTATCTTTCAATCATTAATGAGAAAGGGAAAGAAAACTTTCTTCTCTGTTGTTTATAGTTGGCACGTTTTTAAACCCTAGTGTTTATTTTAGACTGAATTTTACTAAACAAGCTGAAGTTAATAGAAGAATGCTTTTAACTATTACAACAATTATTGGAATTAACATGAAGCAAGATCTCTTAAACTCACAAATGGAGCTTTGTAAGTTGGCTTATGGGGATTTTAGAATGTCAATTACTATTCGACAAAGAGGAAAACTTTCTTCAGGTATTATTTGTTTCTTTTTTCTTATTTTTTGAAAACTAATTATTATTTTATTTTGTTTATAATGTTACTTTTGTTATCTTACAGCTTAGAGTTTCTTGGTAGGATCATTTTGAAAATGGTGTTCCATAATTGAAAAGGTTTGCAAGTCGGATTTTAATTCAATGTATAAGTGCAGCAGACTGTGAACAAAACTGGAGCACATTTGAATTTATCTACTCTAAGAAAAGGAACAGATTGGAGAATAAGAGATTGAATGACTTAGTTGTTGTTTATTACAATTTAAAGCTTCAAGAAAGCATGTTATTATCATTATTAATTTTGATATAATTTCTTATAATTTTCTAATAATTAAATTTTATTGTTTATTAAGAGTCTTAATAACACAAGTAGTTCAACTGATCTAATTTCCATTGATAATATTGATCTTTTGGCAAATTGGGTTTCTGAAGAATTGGATTTGGTAAATGTCAATGACTTAGAAGATAATCCTAGATAGGAAAGCATCGACATATCATTTGGTGCTATGATTGAATTTTATTATAGGTTTTTGTTTTTCCTCTTCTTTTAATTTTACTTATATTTGATGTATATGTTAAATTCTATATATGTAATTGTAAATGTTTTTGTTTTAGGTTTAATTTCTACTTGATTGTTTCCTCATCACAAACTCTTGTTGTAAATTGAATTAATTTGAGAGTTAAGAATATTTATTGTTCTTTTTATTGGATGCTTTGATGTAAATATTAATTATTATATGATGAAACTATAATATTTTAAATATTTTGTATTCTTCTTAATTTTATATTTGTATGATGTTGATTGCCTTTTTTATATTAATTGTGGGTATTATTTATATGTGAAATATTTAAAAATTATTGATATTTCATATTAATTAGGGTTATTATTTGTTATTATAATTTTTGGAGATAAAGTTGATGTAAACTTATAAAGTATACATTACAACTGTAAAATATAACAATGGATGATTTTGCAATTTTTAAAAAAATTCAGGGACTATTTCATAAATTTTAAAAATTACCTGAAACGGTACCTAATATTGACTGATACAGGCACAATATCGTACCAGAACCCAATCCAGTACCAAGTCTGGTACAGTATTCGCAACATTGCTTTTTATGCTCTACTAATGTCCAAGCTCAATAAAACAATGACTAGGAAAAATTTAGTAATAATACATAAATACAATATGATAATACATAAATACAATATGAATATCATAATTATTATTCCATCATAACTTAATTTTCAATATATATTTACTCTATGGACTTTATCATATACATCTAAATTTGTATAAGATAAAGAATGTATTTAAATAATTATGTCACTAAAGTACAGCTAACCAATTGATTGGAGGAGATAAACCAACAAAGATCTCCACTAAAAGTGTAGTTAGCAATAATCATTTCTATGTTGGAGGATTTGATTATTTTATATAATAATTCCAATTTTTTCTTTTTAAAGTATTTTCTAGTTCTTGTTATTAACCAGGATTGATATCAGCAAAAAACCTAAAATTTAAGCTTAATTAGAAAGCTTACTTAGAAATGCTAGAATCTTTAATAATGTAATCCGAAAAATAAATGTAGGATCTAATAAACCCCTTATAAAATAACCATAATAATTGTTTAAGGAAAGAAAATGGAACTTAACTTGCTATTTTAGTCTTTATTATTCCAACTATATGATTCAAAATCTTCTTTAATTGGATAGACTAGCAAAGCTATACTTTGATATTCAAATTTTGAAACTTATAGGTGAATTAACTTCTGCATGACGTTTGGGTTAAAATTTTGATTCTTGAGGGAGCTACTTTCATTGAGAACATTTCAATTATCCTTGAAGTTAGATCGAGACTTATCAATAGATTTCATGAGATCTAGAAATTTTGTAGATTGTCCAAATCTTCCTTGTAACCCTATAGCTTGCTCTCTAACTATTTCTATTCTCCGTCAGATAGTAGATTACTAGTATTTGGGCATACACTAATTACAATTACAAGAAGACAAGGTGATGAAGACTCATCTAAGAGAAGAGAACATCACAGATCTAACAAAAAAAGGAGGGATGGATAAAGATCCAACAAAGAAAAGAGAGATAAAAAGAGATTCACTGAAATAAAAACAATGAATATTACTATCAGTCCTTGATGGAATATAAGAAGGGAGGTAAAATTTTTTTCCCTATTTCTAAATTAATAAATGAATTGCTTACTCTCATGAATGATTGTAGGAACTTCATATAAAACAATCATTAAAAAATTTAACAATAACAAAAGAGAGTAAGGAAATAGAGAGAAAATCATTTTATAATAGTTTAACAAAATAACCTTTGTTTTATCCACTTCCTAAGCTCCACTTATAAATTTACTATCTTCTTACCGCACACCATCTTTTTGGCCACATGTAAAGAAACCTACAATTTTCTTACTTTTCTATTGGTGAAGTGCAACTTTTTACAAACCTTGTTCAAGGTTAAGAGAAACCCTTACAAAGTAAATCCTTATCTTTAACTTCTTAAGACTTTTAACAACTCTCTAGTATGACGAACATACTTCTTACAACTCATATGTGGTTTATTTATACTAAAAAAATACAAATCATTCATTAATAAAAGTAGCATTGTATATAGGTGTGGTATTAAATGTATTGAGTTTTCATATAGTTTATATTGTGGCATTGAATTCTTTATATTTGGATATAATACTCATTTTAAAGTGTTAATGTTACTTTTCTTTAATGATTGATGAAATTTTTTGTCCATAAGACTTGTATTACATTTACTGGATCTTACTATAATTTGTACCAAAGTCATAAACTCAGCCTCCATTGTTGATTTCACAATACACGTTTACTTGGATGATTTCCAAGACACAGCAGCTCTTGCTAAGGTAAAAATATAACCTCTGGTAGAGTGTATATCATCACTATCCTTAACCCAGCTAGCATCAGAATATCCCTCCAATACAAGAGGATGACCACCAAAAGATAATCCATAATACAGAGTACCTTTCAAATAACTCAACAAACGAATCAATGCATTCCAATGCTCTTGACTAGGATTATGAGTATACCTACTAAGTCTACTCACACAGTATGTAATATCAGGGCGAGAATAGTTCATCAAGAACATCACACTACTAAGAATTTTTGCATACTCAGCTTGGTTCACAATATCACTAAAATTTTTCTTTAAAGCAACACTAGCATCATAGGGAGTCTTGACTGGATCAACATCATAGTAACAAAACTTCGTTAAAATTTTCTCAACATAATGAGTTTTATTCAACCTAAAACCAGAATCAATCCGATCAACTTTGATTCCCAAAATAAAGTCCATAAGTCCAAGATCTTTCATATCAAAGGAAGATTTTAGCAAACTCTTGGTAGTATCAATGAAAAATAAACTAGTACCAAAAATAAGCATGCCATCCACATAAAGAAATATGATCACATAACCATTGATATCATATTTCACGTAAATGCAAGAATTAGCACCACAAGAGGTGAAACCATGTTTGAAAATCTCACTTTCAAATTTCTCATGCCACTGTTTAGGAGCTTATTTATGTTCGTACAAAGACTTAACAAACTTACACACCTTTTGCTCTTGACCAAGCACTCTAAACCCCTCGAGCTGGACCATATAAATTTCCTCATCTAGATCACCATTCAAGAAAGTTGTATTAACATCCATTTGATGCACATGAAGCTTAAATACCGAGGAAATAGCGAACAACATCCTTATAAATGCAATTTTAGTAACAGAAAAGTAAGTATCAAAAAATCCAATCCTTCCTTTTATTTAAAGCCTTTAATCACAAGTTTTGCCTTGAACCTCTCAATGGTTCCTTTAGGTCTCAATTTCTTTTTGAAAAATCACTTACACTTTAAAGGCTTATACCTTCAAGGTAGATTAGCTAAAACCTAAGTTTTATTAGACATGATTGACTCTAATTCACTATCTATAGCTTTCTTCCAAAACATAGCATTAATAGATCTCATTGCTTCCTCATAAGTTTTGGGATGTTCCTCAATAATATAAGTCACCACAAAAACATCAACTATCTCCTCGAGTTTTGTCACAACAAAGGAAGTAATAAAGTCAGAACTAAAACTAATGGCTACTCTAGCTCTTTTGCTTCTCCTTAGGTCGACAATTTCCTCTTCCTGAATGTCAACATTGATAGAAGAACTAGGGACAAATTCTCTAGGGACTTGCACATTCACTTTCATAGGAAATATATCCTCAAATAACACTACATCGCTTGTCCATAATTGATCCATAAGTGCTAGACCATTCTTTCTTAACCATAAGTCTATAGGCAACACTATTAGAGGCATATCCCAAAAAAATTGAATCAATGGTCTTATGCCTAATTTTTTTCCTCTTACGACCTTAGCAAGACACCCCCATACTTTTGAAAAACACAAGTTAGTTAGATAACCTTTCCAAATTTCATAAGGGATTTGATTTAGTTTCTTATGAGGGACTCTGTTTAGAACATAACAAGTTGAAAGAATAGCTCAGGTAAATTGGAGGAAATCAACATTGCATTCATCATATCCTTAAGTGTTCGATTTTTCCTCTCGGCTATTCCATTTTGTTCAAGTGTATAAAGGGTTGAAAGCTCATGAATAATTCCAACTTTTCACAACAATCAATAAGAAAATCAGTTCTATACTCACCACCTCGATCAGACCTTAATCTTTTAATTCTCCTTTCTAATTGTTTTTCAACCTCAACTTTGTATTTCATGAACATTTCCTCTGCATTGCTTTTATTTTTCAATAAGTAAATATAGAACAATTATCCACATAAGTAATATAATATCTCATGCCTCCTTTACTCATATAATCCTTAAAATCACCCAAGTCTGTGTACACCAAGTCTAACATTTATGGATCTTGCTCGGTCACTGATTTAAAAGGTTTCTTAAAGTGTTTAGCATCAAAACAAATTTGACATTTTTCCATTTCATTAGTGATCTGGTTAGGTAACAAGTTTAAGTTTTGCATCACTTTCACATGCCCAAGTCTAGAGTGTCATAGGTCTAAAGATTTAACAATATAAGCAGAAGAAGTAGATGCATTCATTTAAACATCAAGTACAAATAAGCCCCCATTACAAAACCCTTTTCCAACAAAGTTCCCATTCTTAGTCAGAACTAGCTTATCAAAATCAAAGTTCAGTTTAACACTATCAGTTTAACACTGGCTTTATTAAGCAATGTACCAGAAATCAAGTTTCTTTGTACATAAGGAACAAATAAAACATTTTCTAATGCCAATACTTTTCCAAAAGTGAGTTTGAGAGTGACTTTGCTAACTCCTTGGACAGGAACTCTGCTAGAGTTGCCCATGTATATGAATTCACCATTAGTAGTGTCATTTAACTCCTTGAACAAGTCCTTGCTAATGCAGAAGTAGCAAGTGGCTCCTGTGTCAATAATTCGCTCGACCAAATTTCTAACAAGGTTGACTTCGGACAACATAGCAGTAATGATCTCCTCGTCATCACCAGCTTCAACCATATTAGCTTGAGGCTTATCAAAGCTCTTCTGGTTACCCTGTTGTTACTCGTCTGGTTTCCTTTTCCTAATTGTCATGATTTTTGTCCTTGGGCTTTCTTCTTATACTTGATTCTAGCTTGACAATTGGCAGCAAGATGGCCTTGCTTGTGGCACCACCAACAGTCACCATCAATCCTTTTGCGCTTAAACTGACCCTACTTATTGTTGAAAGACTTGTTTTGTCCACCATTCTTCTTGAAGTTATTGGCATTTCTATGTTCTACCACATGAGCCTTAACAGTAGGGAAAAGGGTGAGTGTTTTAGTCTTATCTTGTGTACGGTTGGCATCCTAAATCTTTACATGTCCTATCAACTCTTGAAGCGTCATGTCTTTCTTCTTATGCCTCAACTGGTTTTTATACTCATTCCATGGGATAGGTAGTTTCTCAATAAAGGCATTAGCTTGAAACAACTCACACGTATTCATACCCTTGGCAAGGATTTCAACAGCTAGATTTTCATACTCATGTAGTTGGTTTATAATGGGCTTATCATCAACATCGATAAATTTTAACTTCTTAGCAACTGCACATTTCTTAGTATCGACATCATTCGTCCCATATTTCACTTCTAAAGCATCCCAAATTTCCTTAGCAAGTTTATACTTATAGTAGATATCATACAAAGGGTTGATCATATGGTTGAGCAACACTCCCCTAACGGTACGATTATCCTTAGTAGTCTTAAGGTATTGTCACTAGGAATCTGTTGAAACAATACATAATCGATTTTGTATTGTTGAAAGTAAAATATAATTTTTTCATATTATCGTTTAAAATTTCTCCTATATAGAGACTCTAATCTAGTTAGGTCAGGTATAATTTTTGGGGCTACGATGATAGGGGTTGAACCTATGTGGGGAACAGTAAGTGCAGAACCTACATGGTCTCATTTGCAGACGACATATTAAATCCAAAAGCATAAATGTCTCACACAAAATAATCAACAATATGAATAAAACAACATTGTATTCTAACTTCTACCAAAATAAATATGCAACAGCAAAATTGCAGTAATTTCCAACAAACTGTATCAAAGAAATAAATAATTTCTGACTTAGATTGTATAGATGGCGTCATGAAAAATCACTGCCCTAAGTTGGAAATTCTCCCTCTACGATATAGCAGAACAATAGGATCCGACCTCAGAATTAACGCCTTCTCCACCAACTTCGGTGTACTCCAAAAGGTAGAATAGGAACTGTCTCTAAGAATTAAGCAGAAGAACCAAGAAAAGAGCATATTTGAAAAAGATGGGTTTCACTAGCCTTAAGACAAGAAGAATGATTTTTCAGATGTTATAAGCTTCTTCTGTACCTCTCTATATATAGAGAGAAGAGGGAAAGGTGTGAGGTTGACAAAGCTAGAGAGTAGAGTAGCGTGTGTCTGTGTATATGAAAAACCAACACACAATAGGTATATATATATATACTAAAATATAAGAACATTGGATGTAATAACAACAACAATTAAAAGTCATGAATATAAGAAATGTTATCAATGTTATGGTAATAAAGTATAATAAAATGATGGATGTTGCATGAAAAGTTGGTAACTCAAAAATAAAAAATGTATTCAATTTTTGGAACAACCAAAACATCAAAAGATTGGCGTGTCAGGCAGCTACCGAAATCTGAATTTGAAATTATCATATATTAACCAAACACACCACACTGTCCCTCCATCTTAGTCTATTTTCAGTTCCTAAAAAATATGTTTAATTATTCAATGCATATAAATGATTAGCTACTTTTAAGTTCACCAAAAACAGGATCAAAAAAAGTGGGTTGAGTGGAAGGGACTCATCCATCCTTAACCAAAAGTCAGGGGTTCGATCCTTGACTTTGGGTATGGAGCAGCCTTAAACCTTTGGGCCAACTGTCCCACCCTGTGAGGTGCCTACAAACTAGCGAGGAGATTAGTCACTAGGTCCGCTGGTGGATACCCTGGTCTAGATTTAAAAAAAAGTGGTTCGAATGACTTGTCATATAATTAACTTATTTCTTTTCATATGAATCAGATGACATCAACTTAGAGAAAGGCACTGCTAGATGCATTAACCAAAGCATTTAGATGTAGCTGAAGTCAGCTAGTAAGTCTATAATCTTAGGTCTGCCCTATCACCATTTCACCACAATAGGACTCCTCACAAAGTGTTTATTATCTGACCATACCAATTGCCCAAATACATAGTCCTTCCCTGCATTGCCT
>JAOTAX010130569.1:0-18693 GCA_025629825.1 Erythroxylum guanchezii | reverse complement strand
TAATCTCATAAAACCATTCACATTCTCAAATTTTCTTTTTCTTTACACATGACTAATTCACCACCAATTTCTCATTTCTTGTCAAATTTTAACTCGCAATTCTAAGAAAAGTTCGGGGTCCAACAATTATACGGTTAAACACACGCCTATGTAAGTCTTGTGAAAGGTTGCAAATTAATGATTACATAGTTCTGTAACAGATCATGTAAGTTCGCGACAACCCTTAAATTTGCCTTAATCCCTCATTTTTCTCACTTTCTCTTTTCTCTCTCAACCTCCCAAACTATTTCTCACATTTTTTGTTGAAAATTTTTGACACCTAAGTAAGTAATCATATCCATTTCACTTGTTTATACATGACTAATTGGGTGTTTCAAAAATTTTAAGGATTTTTTGCCCAAATATGCTAGACTTGAGATTTTGAGATTTTGTGCAATTTTGCGTGATTTTATGGTTAATTGTAGTTTACTATTTGAATTTTATCCATACCCAGTTGATGCATTAATTCAATTTGATTCATTACATGAAATTTGGATGAAATTTCACTTGGAATTGCAAATTTATGCAATTTTTGCTCACTAATTGTTAGTTTGTGATAATTTTACATAAATTAGGATTAATTAGTTGTTTTTATGATTAATTGAAGTTGTGTCTTGGTTAATTTCATTTGAATTTTAATTTTTACAGGAATTGAATGTTTAATTTTGCTAATTTTGTGTAATTGTTAAAATAGGATTTTTATTTCAAATTTAAATTCGTAAATTAAACAATTATATTAGTTTTATTTATTAATTATAATATTTTAATTGTAATTTTGTGATCAATTAGGTTGTAGTTAATTTTTGAATTATTTTATTTTATTAATTATTTGTGTTAATTTATTTTTAATTTTTATGTGTTTTAATTTTAGTTAGTTTATTATCACATTTAATAATTTAGTGAGCATAAGAAATAAGTGTGGGGAAAGGGTATTCTTGTAAATTCTATGCGAAGTTCTCACATTTATTTAAAGTTTCAGGACAATGACGGGACCACGACACACAAAGGAAGTACCTAGGAAGCGACAACTATGGGAAAGACCATCTAAAGACCCAAGAGAAGCTCACTTAATCCACCTACCCGAGCAACCTTTGATACTATTATCTCCTACCCAAGAGGAGCAATATCATAGGCTTAAAGACAAGACATTCGTCACAGGCTGCAACATTAACCAGGAGGCACTGGGCCTGGTTAGTTTGGTCCAGCAAGTTAGGGATCGTATTGATGTCGGAGCCTAGGCCTAGTTCTTTGAGATTGAGGAGCCCTCTTATTGGGAATCAGCACTTGAGGTGTTTTCTATGTTCTTTGTGGAGAAGAGAAGACATGGCTAGGACCAGCCGAATACCATTAAGTTCCAGCTGCTATGGGAGATGGTCCGAATGAGTTATTCAAAATTTTCCATCATAATGGGGCGATACGATGCAGAGTTTGTAGGGAATCAGACTTATATATACTTGCGAAAAGATTTCCCTGTAGTTCTAGATCACAATCAACAATAGTGGAGATTATGATCTGAGCATATCCAAGGCATCGTCGCTGCAACACCTATTGCTCAGATATATTCATGGAGTTCTGAGCCACACATTGAGCAGACGAATTAATAGTCAAAACCTTGTGGGGAATTTGGATGTATTTTATCTTTGGAGCATGAGCTAAAGGATGCCAATCTATTTGAGGCACTTGTTAGCCGAATTTATCCGACATCTGAGCATGAAGAGGAAGGTCAATATGATCTGCGTGGGAAGTTATATGACTAAACTTGCACGGAAGGTGTGGTTTTCAATAGATCACCACCAATGCTACTAGTAGGCAGTATGATAACATTAAACCTTTATGTCATGCAGCATATGCATATGATGAGTAGACGACGGGGATGTACGGGTGATCTATACAGATTAACTGGGGTTCTCAATGAGCCAGTAGCATTGGGAGGAGCTAAGGAGCAGCCGTACATAGTGAAGTAACCACCACAGTTGCATTCTCCGCCATCCTAGATAGGAGGAGTAGCATACGAGGAGGATAATATAGAGGTACCTATGGTGCGAACACCATACCCAAAACAGTTGAAGATAGCTCAGTTGGAGAGATGGTTAGGGTAGCTCATGGCTACTTAATGGACTACCAAAGTATAGTAGGCAAAGATGGTGGAACAGATAGGCCAAGTTGAGACCTTTATTAGATGGATGGGGGATCTATTATTGTTGATGGCAAGTTGTCAGGGCATAACTTTTCAACCTCCATCATCTGGCACAGGTATATCATGATCAGCTCGTCCGCATTTTAAGGATCAACGACTCAATGACTAATAGATGCATAATTAACCATATTTATACCCTATATTTGAAGTATTTTTGCTTAATATTTTATACTTTTATTATATATTTAGTATACTTAATTCACTCTAAGTGTGTTTATAGGTTATAATTGTCTTTACGAACTTAAAGGAGAGGAATTTGGATGAAACGTGGCATAAAATGAAGATTTAAAGTATAGCAGGGATACACGGTTGTGCATCGACTTATGTACTTCTCTCAGGCTGTGTAGATTTGCAAATTATGGAGATTTTGAGTTATGCACAATTTGGTATACGACCGTGTATCAGCCCATGTAGCTTGTAGAGCCCTAAAATTTTCTATCAAAAGATGCGTTCAGAGGTAAAATGAAGAAGGATATGTATAGAGACATTATGAAAATTTAAGAGGCGACTCAAGGGGTGATTTTGATCCAGAAAAGTGGAAAACATGAAGAATTCATCAAAAGATCCAAGAAAATACATGATCAAACCTCTACTTGTAAGAATATTTGATAGGAGATAAAAATGGAGATTTAGAATTATGAACCCAATATTTTCTATTCATTCTTCTTTCTGTTACTGTTTGATTTCATTTTCAATCATGTGTAATTAAATTCATTTGGTGTCTAGACAAGATGAACCTTATGTTTATGCCATAACATGTTTTGATTCTTTTATTTAATTCAATGTTTTGATTAATCTAATGTTGTTCGATTACATGTTTAATTTATGTTCTAATAGATCTAGAATATTAGATCATAACCTAATTCCATACCATAGAGATTGAGAAATCCTTGTATGAATATGTATACCATAATTGAAAGGAGTTAATTGCAACCCTAGAGATAGGATGACATAAATCCTCTAGATTAGAGCTAGACCTAATAGCGAAATTCACAATTCGATAAAGAAATCCTATAAACTTTAACCTGAGTAATTTAGTTGGTAAACTTAGGATTAGTTGTTATTAGAATTCAGTTGGTAAACTTAGGATTAGTTGTTATTAGACTCAAAAGAGCTATTAGCGTACCATAGGAGTTTCCACTTCTAATAGTCAATAAAACAATTACATAATAAAAGATCAACTAGTTAAGCATTTATAGGGGGATTCGTAGCCTAGACATCAATTCTTGGCATCGATAAGTTTCTTAGTGATCCATTATTTCTTGTTTAATCTTGTTACCTGTTTTATTTTATTTACTTAAGTTTTTCTTTCTTTAATTAAAAATCAAAATCAAATTGTTAGATTAGATAATAGGACAACAGTAACTACTAGTATTCATCATCTTCATGGGATCAACTCGTACTTATCAATACTAGCTATGTTATGCTATGCATTTGCGGTTATTTTATAATTGACACACTTAGAAAAAGTCAATCAAGTTTTTTGTGTCGTTGTCGGGGACTTTGATATTATGAACATCTGAATGCTATTGCTTTAGTCATTATTTTATTTTATTGTACTTTTATTGCATTTTATTGTATCTTGTTGTATTTCTAGCTTGTTCATTTAATTATCTTTTGAACTTCTTTACATTTACAATGTGTTGGTGAAAGGACCCATCGCGGAGTTCCCCCTCAGGAACCTGAGTGAAGCCCTCTTGGTGACCCCACGGTAGCCCTTCAATCGATATCTAACTCAACTGAAGGGTTCCCGTAAAGCCAAGTCATTCATTCATTAAAACTTTTTATACTTTAAAAGTTAAAAGCACAAAAAACACCAAGAAACCTTTTCTTTTTTCCAATCATTTCACTAAAAATTTCAGTAGCACGACGACTATTTTTTGACCTTCCCAAAATTTTCAAAAAAGGCCTGCGTAATGCATTTTTAAACACTTTTAATATTTCATATACCATCTCAACTTCTAGAATGGGACCTCAGGTCTACATCACAAGCAATCACAAACATACAAATCTCAACATTTTAAAAACATCATTAAGGATCAAAGCCCTCGTAGTTCATTAAGAAAAAGATATTTACAATTCCACTAATATTTACAAGATCACACTTTTGAACTCTTTCCAAAATAACTTAAAACATATCACATACATAGCAAAAATAGTACAAACACAGCAGCACTTGATGATACAACTAATCTTGAGGTGGAGTTTCAATTACTGCAACACCTATACACATACCTAGGGTGGTTTGTTCAAAAACATAAAAATAAGGGTGAGCTAAACGAGCTCAGTGAGTGTAATCAGTTTACAGGAAATTGAACTTTTCAGAACAATATAACTGTAATATTCCATACAATCATAAAGCTTATGGTAAAACATTTTCCATAACAATTTATTCATGCATCATCAAATTTGGTAATAACATTTTCCATAACAATTTATTCATTCATTTTTTTGAATAACTTTTTCAAAATAATTTTCGAAGTTAAACTCATCTTATAAAAGTTTCCTTTTTCCATTTTCCTTAATCAATAAACAGTGGTGGCAATAAGTTTTCGGAAAACTTTAATACTGAAAAATAAGCCAACCACTAGAATTGTTACCATACGGTATCTCTCAAATTACTTTTAACGTAAATGGTGACGGAATTACTATTTTCATGACTTTCCTTACTCAGCATAGCCCACTACTAATTTCTTTACCATATAGTACACTAGGTCTAAAGTCACGGAGCTGGTTTTGCATCACTTACCCGCAATCGATTAACCACTAATACGAAGCTGGTTCTACATCACTTACCTGTAACAGGTTAACCGCCATATACCAGTAGTTACAGAGATGGTTCTGCATCATTTACCTATAAAAAGTCACAGAACTGATTCTATGTCGCTTACCTGTGACTGGTTAACCACTATTTACTGAGCTGGTTCTACATCGCTTACCCGTAATAAGTTAACCACTATAAATATACCAGTATAATAACATGTATAAAGTCTATGGGTGTACCATAGGCAAAAGCAACTCTTACATTTATGACTCATCTTATTTTCTAAATCAAGTATGGATTTATGAGTGAATTATTTCAATGTAACTCCCAATCATATAAAATTTAACTTTCAAATTACAAATCATATAATGGCAAAGCATATGCTTATGCTAGCAATATTCACTTGTAAAATTTCATTTGGATAAAACTCAGTATAAATATTCATTTCATGATCAAATGAAAACCATTTGCATAAAAGTTTAACAAGTACTCACTTTTCATCAATTCTTTTACAAAGAATTAAGTCATATAAAATAGTTAAAATACACTCACATTTTGCGAACTTATCTCTAAGCACACTCACGTGTTTGGTGCCTTTCCTTTACCTACACAAAAGCATTTTGCTTGGGCATTTATTTTCAAATTATGAAATAAAGCATTAAAACTATAAATTCGATTTAACTGAATTTGCGTAATATGTACGCTAATCATATTTTCACTTACTTCCGTAAGCTAACCTATTGTTCTCCGTTTCCAAATCTAACTTTGAGGGTCATTTAAATACCATTTTTTCCCATTTTAACTCACCAAATTCTTCGAAACACTACCTCATCCAATTTAATTCACCATATCATGATCATGCATGATGAGTCACAGTTATGACCCTTGTTCAGAATCCATACCTCCACTTGTTCCCTAATTTTCATATAGCAAATGTTCAAATTAGGTTTTTATGTCTTCTAGAAATTTGTTCCCCTATGTATCTAGATTCCATACCATGAAAAATCATGCCATTTAAACTTCTAAATCATGAAAAATGTTCCAAATATCACAAGATGTTTCAACAAAGGACAGTATCAGATTAGCATTTTCAACCTCAAATTTCAATATCATTCATAAGGTCTAGGTTTCTTCTATATATTTTTAGTACTATGTCTAAGGTTTCAGATTCAATTAGAATCACGTAATTTGGAGGTCTATAGGCCGATTTATGGTCAAAACAATGAGATTGGTTTAAATTATCCTAAGATAAAATTCCACAACACATTTCTTTCTTGTCACATTCAACCAATTCTATGCAAAGAAACATCAAATTAATACCAAGAGACGATTGATCTTGAACACATCCATCTCACTTAAGAAAACCCAATAAAAATTAGAAATTTAAGCTAGGAAACTTACTACTTTTTCCTTCAATCTTGTAGGTATTTGATGAATACTTAGTCTTGATCAAACTCTCTTCAAATCATTCTCCAAAACCAATAAACAATAGTTGCACTCTCCTTCTTGGCCGAAACTTCACTCTTTATTCTCTTCTTTTTCTTCTTTTTTTTTGTCTCTCATGTTACTCTCTCATCACTCTCACGTTTATGTTGAAAGAATAAAGCAAAATATCTTAAGTTTTGCTTTTTATACTCATTTAATGGATTACAAATATCACCTTCCTATTTGTCATCACTAATGACTCATCAAACACATGTCATCATCCCATTGGTCATCTCTAATGACTCATCAATCCACTAATATCATGTAAAAAGACCAAGTTGCCCTTAATTAGTACAAAAAGATCAAATTGCCCTTTAATGCATTTAATTGACCAACTAACTGAATTAAATCCCGAAAACATTCCACAACTGTCTTATTTTTCAAATTGAACATGAAATACTCTAATTAGGGTCAATACTTATTGATTGGATGCTGTTCAAAATTTTGAAAGGGTTTAAAATCATCAATACCCATTATTTTCCAAAAAGGGCATTTTAGTCCAATAAATACCCTCCGTTTTGACTCGTTTCAGTTCCTATGAACTGCAATCCTAATTTTGGAGCTTTTCATTGTATTTTTAAATTATTCGTTAACTTTTCGGTTGCCCAGAAGAATTTTCAGATTTAATTTGGATATCACTGAATGTCACCAAAATCATCTAGATTTCATTAAAAAGTGTCACGTAAATCTCGAAAGCACATTTTAGAACTTTTAAAGCTCGTTCAGACTCATTTTGTAGCTTGTCAGAGTTTTTTGAAATTTTCTAAGAAATTTTCGATTGATTCCATAACCATCTCTAGTTTATCCATGATCTCTGTGATAACTTCAATAATACATTTAAATGCTTATATTACTCTAGTACACGATAAATACAACATACTCCATAAATTGCATGTACAACATATTACATAGTATAATAATCGAGCTAGGATATTACAATTGGTGGTTTATTTTAAGGATTGATATTTAACTTCATCACCATAAAGATGGAGTGATGAATACTCTTATTGGAGCTATGATACACCTTCACAATATAAAACATCACCAGACATAAATGAGAGGTTTTGTGACATGTTTTCAGAAGTTCAACCGATGTCTATGTAATGATGCAACATTTGTGAGATTGATCATTACAATCACCAATGTTAAGCACCAACTTATATATGTGAGCAACTGAGCATGTACAATCAACCTTAAGGTACATCATATGAGAATAGTTACAATTTAGAATGGAGCAACTTACACTTATGGATGGAATGACTACGTTCTAGATGAATATTTATAGTATCACCTCAAATAAAGGAGTCAACTATGGAAGATATGATGGTTGATCTTATTCAAGAATCAATCATGAGGCATCAAGAAAAAAAGGCTCACATACAAAATATGGTGAATTATTAGATCGACCAATTGGCGAAGATAATATCTGATGACATGCAAGCGAGTTTGCCTAGTCCTATTGAAACAAATCATATAGAATGCGAAATGGCAATTACCCTTAGGTGTGGAAACATGCTTCCAGAAGAAGAAGAAGAAAAAGAAAAGGAAGAGAGTGCTCTTGGCTAAAATGAAAGCTATCTGATGTAAATTCGAGAGAGAAGAAAAGACAAAGGTTGGCTTCATGAATAGAGACATTCTAAGAAGAGTTTCCGAAAGAAGAAGTCTCCATCCAAGAAGAAGTAGAGAAGTGGCAGGAGGTAATTGAAGAAGATGAGCCTGAAACATTTGTCTAGAAAAAAAGAAGAAGAAGAAGAGTGGATAAAGGTGGTTGAGGAAGAATTGATGAGGGAACTAAATAAGGAAACTATTGACGAGACATTGGTAGTAATCTTAAATACCCACTTTCTCGAAGACAAATTGTTTGAGTCAACTAATACTTCAGGGAGTTTTGTTATTCCCTATTTTATTAACAGTTTATTATTAAAAAAGGGAATTGATGCATGCAATTGGATATATTAATTTGATAAATTATTTTCTTATTATTATTTTGCAACAGGTGACTTATTTATAGGCTACAAAACCCTTATGCAGAGAAATGGGTAGAAGCAAGCCATTAATCATAAACCTAGGATGAGGGTAAATGTGCAAGTTACATCGAGCTAATGACGTTAACCAAGCACTACTTAGGAGGCAACCCAAGAATTAGGATTTATTTTCATTATGTTATTTTCATATTTTTAGTTCTTAATTTTTTATGTGTTACTTTTATTTATTTTTGTTATTTTTACCCCTTTTCTTAATATTTTGCAAGGATGTAGTCTACTATTGGATGAATAAGAAATAAAAAAATTGTCTTATTCAGGAAAGTACTAACTTAACCCTCTCACTTATTTTTAAATGCTTATATTGTGTACATTGAGCACACAACTTTAAGTAGGGTAAAGGGGTTAATGAATCTTTAACAATTTCGTTAAGCTTGTTATAATCTTGGTTACAATATTTGATGAATTGATATCTTGACTTAATTGAAATCTGTCCATCAATACTCTATTTCATTGTCAAATATTTATTTAAATTAATATCTAAAAGGATGATAGTTAGAATAAAATTACTTTTCTAAGTTGTATTTTTAGTATTCATTGAAATAATCAAATTGAATAAAATTGCATATTATTTACACACGTGTATACCCATCTTTTTCATGGAGTTTTTAAGCCTAAGAGAAAATTTTTAAATATTTTAAAGCTCATTTTATTCTTTCAAGTGTGTTATCATGTATAGTAGAATGCTTCTAGAACTTGTTTTTATTATACATATTGAAATCATATTTGTTAACTTAGAAGCATTGACATGAGAAGGCATTTAGATTCAACAAATTGTTAAGCCTATTTCTTTCATAATTACCACACCCACAAAATTATCATTTAGCAATAACTAAGTTGAGCCTTAGCCTTTTTCATTGATTATACCCACATATTAACCTTTATCCTATTTTTCTTTAAAGCCTTTTTATTATTTTGAACCTTGAAATTTATTTACATTATTCACTTGTTTGAGACTTGAAATTATTAAAAGGTCTATTATTTCATTAATTATGGTACTAGATTCTTGAATTATTGTGATTTGATTGATCAAAAAATTATTTTGAATAAGTAGGTATTAATAGAGTTGCGATGAAAGGACATGTGTGTTTTGTGAACAAGTCTTGTAATTTTCCTTTAGTAATTTTCCTTCAATTTAACCCCCTTTGATATCCTAACCATACTATACCTAATCCCCATTACAACCTTATAAAGACCTTTTGCTTTTTTTTCTAGTTTATACATAAGTGATGGAGATATGATATTATTGCAAGCTTATGGTAAGAGTTCTACTATGCATTAATGGAAAGTTTTGATAGTTTCCACCCTAAACACTTTAAGTGACATTGAGTGAAATCTTAGTAGGGTGTAAAGATTAATGTTTTTAATTTCAATTAGATTATGATATGATTACTATTAATAATGCTTAGGAAGTTAATTTTAGGATAATTTGATTCTAATTGCATGCTAATTTGATTTAATAAGATATGATGATTTATAGTATGAATGGACTGATTGAGATTAATGAGGGATTATTGTTGTAAAATTTATAATTTTGATTATAGTTTACTTGAGGACAAGCAAAATCTTAAGTGTGGAGATGTTTGATAGATGCTTAATTAACCATATTTATACTCCATATTTGATGTAATTTTCTAGATATTTTATACTTTTATTGTATATTCGGTACTTAATTAGCTCCAAGTGTGTTTATAGGTTATAATTGCCTTCACAGACTTAAAGGAGAAGAACTCGGATAAAAATGTGACATAAAATGAAGATTTGAAGCATAAAAGGGATACACAGCCTTGTATTAGCCCATGTACTTCTCTCAGGCTATGCAAATTTGGGAATTATAGAGATTTTGGGTTATGCATAGTTTGATTCAGGCTATTTATCAGCCTATGCATCTCCAAAAAACTCTAAAATTTACTATAAAAAGACGTGCTCAGAGGCAAAATGATGGAGGATACGTACAGAGACATTTTAAGACTTTAAGAGGTGACTCAAGAGGTGATTTTGATCCAAAAAAGTGGAAAAACATGAATTCATTAAAAGGTCCAAGAGAATATATGATCAAACCTCTACTTGCAAGACTTTTCTTTTCTTGATGAAAAGGGAGATTTAGAATTATGAATCCATTATTTTCTATTCGTTCTTCTTTCTGTTATTGTTTGATTTCATTTTCAATCATGTGTAACGAAATTCCTTTAGTATCTAGACAAGATGAACCTTATGTTTATTCCATAACATGTCTTTATTCTTTTATTTAATGCAATTATTTTAATTGATCTATTGCGATTTGGTTACATGTTTAATTTATGTTCTAACAGATCCGAAATATTAGATCATAACTTGATTTCATAACATAGAGATTGAGAAATCTTTGTATGAATAGATCTACTATAATTGAAAGGGGTTAATTGCAACTCTAGAGATAGGATGACATAAATCCTCCAAACTAGGGTCAAACCTAATAGGGAAATTCACAACTCAGTAAAGCAATCCTATAAACTTTAACCTCAGTAATTTAGTTGATAAACTTAGGATTAGTTGTTATTAGACACGAGAAATATATTAGCATACCATAGGAGTTTCCACAGTCTAATAGTCAATAAAACAATTGCATAATAAAGATCAAATAGTTGAGGTTTTATAGGGGGATTCATAGCCTAGAGATTAATTCCTAATATCGATAAGTTTCTAAGTGATCCATTATTTCTTTGTTCAATCTTGTTGCTTGTTTTATTCTATTTTCTTAAGTTTTTCTTTCTTTAATTAAAAATCAAAATCAAATTTGTAGATTAGATAATAGGACAACGGTAACTACTAGTATTTATTGCATTATGGGATTGACCCGTACTTTCGTATATTAGCTAAAGCTATGTCGTGCATTTGCTATTATTTCATAATTGACACACTTAAAAAAAGTCATTCAATGACCCTCCATCGATGGACAGGCTAAAATGACAACATGATGGAGATGTTTAATTTTGGTTTTTCTTTTCTTTTTAGCTTTTTATTTATGTATTTTTCTTATTTTCTTTCTGATGTTATTTATTTTGTCTAAATGATAATGCAATGTATTTCCATTCATTTTATTTCCACAAAATCTTAGGTATTATTTTTATTTTTATTTTCTTTTATCTTTTTATCCATTTTCATTTATATTTTGCAAGGAAGATATATCTAGTATCGGATGGATTCCCTATTGAAATCAAAATTCTTAGAATCTTATTACTCAAGGAAGTACCAAATTCTTCCACTTTTAAGCTTTTTATTCACATGTGTCTATATTGTGTACATTGAGGATAATGTACAATTTTAGGTGTGGGGAAGGGGATTATAATTTTCTTAAGTTTGCTATATTCTTTGTTATTAAATTTTATCAACTGATATTCTGAATTAGTTGAAATCTATCCATAAATACTTGAGATCATTATTGATTGTTGATTTAAATTAGTATACAAAAGGAGAAAACTAGAATAAACTTTGCTTTTTTTAGTCATATTTCTAATAATCGTTGAGTTAGTTTATTTGAATAAAAAGTACATATTATTTATACACATAAAATTTGTTTCTGTGAGTTTTTAAGCCTACAAGCAAATAAATCAATATTTAAAATCTTTTATTCTTTCATGTGTGTTATCATGCAAAGTTGGATGATTCTAAAACTTGCTCTTATTATACATATTGAGACCACATTTGTTAAATTAGAAGCATGAATGTGATAAAGGCACTTAGATTTAATAATTACTTAGCATATTTTCTTGATAATTATCCTACCATATTTTATCCTTTAAGAATAAACAATTTTGATCCTTAGCCTTTTTCATTGATCATAACAGCATTATTAACTTTTACCTTATTTTCTTAAAGCCTTTATATTATTTTGAACCTTGAAAGTATTTACAATTACCTGATTGCTTGAAATTTGAGTTTTTAAAAGGTCCAATATTTCTTTAATTGTTGGTATATAATTATTTATTGATTGAAAAAAAATGTTGTGAGCATAGAAAAAAAGAAAAAAAGAGTATTTGAATTATGGTACTATTGAATTTATGTTTTGAAGGACCTATATTGTGAAAAACTAAGTTTCTTATAATCTTAGCTGTTGTAAATTACTTCCAATTTTAGCCCTTTTGATTATCCTAATCATACCTTAATTAAGCCCTATTAAAACCTTATATAGAGCTTTAGATCTTTGTTTCTAGTTTACTTACAAGTGTTGGCGATATTATAATATTGCAAGCTTATGGTTAAGAATTCTACTATGTGTTGATTTGAGAGTTCTTATACTTTTCACCTTAAACACTTTAGTGCAGTGAGTGAAACCTTGGTAAGGATGTAAAGATTTGTGCTTTTAATTTCAAAAAGATTGTCAATGTGACTATTATTGATATTAATTATGAAGGTTAGTTCAAGGATAACTTGACTCTAATTATATGTTAATTTGATCAATATGATATCATAATTTAGGGTATGTATGTATAGGTTGAAGTTAAAGAGTGATAGATGCTAGTCAAATTGATGATTTAGACTATGATTTGTTTGAGGACAAGCAAAAGCTTAAGTGTGGAGATGTTAGATGAATGATTATTTGACTATAATTATACACCCATATTTAATGGGTTTTGCTTGTTATCTCATAGTTTTATTGTATTTTTGGTACTTAATTTGCCTCAAATGCATTTGTAGGTGATAATTGCCTTCTTAGACTAAAAGGAGAAGAATTGTGATGAAATCATGGTATGCAACAAAGATTTGAAGCAACTTGGACCTACACGACCATGTATAGTGACTGTATAAGTCTCTGTAAACGTGTAGAGATTGAAGAATTTTGGTTCTAGTCTTGTGGAGTTACACGCCCGTGTATATTGATAGACACGACAGTGTATGTTGCCCATGTAAATCTTTGTGCTCGTATAAAATCACGAATTTAGGTGTTTTTGGAGATACACAGTCACTTACACGCCCATGTATGTTGACCATGTATAACCCAAAAATCCTAGTTTTTAATATAAAAGGATGTGAGCAGAAGCAAAACAGAGGAAGACAAGTTTTTAAGCAATTTTAAGTCATAAGAGACATAGAGAAGTGACAGTTCTAATCAAAGGAAGATGAAAACACAAAGACAATATCAAAAGATCCGATAGAGAGCTTCATCCAATCCAAACTTGCAAAAAGATTCATTATAAGAAAAAAAGGAGATTTATAATTATCATTTCTTTGTTTTCTAGTTTTTCTTCTTAATATTTGTCATTAATTCTTTTTTTATGGATAAAAGCTAAACTTTTTTAGTGTCTAAGTGGGATAAACCCTATATTGTGATAACAATATGATTTTATCTTTTATTTAATGCAATTTTATTGATTGATTCATTATGATTCAATTATTTGTTTGATTCTTATTCTAAGATATCTGGAATATTAGTTCATGATTTCATTTCATATGATTAGGATTGAGAAATGCTCTTGTATGAATAGATCTACTATAATTGGAAGGAGTTGCATGCAAACGTAGAGATAGTTCAACATAAATCATTTGGATTATGTTCAAACCTAATAGTGGAATTCACAAATCGATAATGCAATTCTAGGGGTTTTAACTAGAAAGATTTATGTTAATCAACTTATTGATTAGTTTTAATAATCTTAAGAAATATATTAACATAAGATAGGAATTCCCATTGTCCAATAATCAGTAACATAATTGCATGATAAAGGGTTATTACTTAAGAATTCTTAGGGGGATTCATTACCTAGACACTATTATTTGATATTAACATCTTTTTTGTATTTTCCTTATTTTGTGTTCAGTATTATTTTAAATCTTAGTTTTTTTGTTTAGTTAAATTTTTAATTAAAATCCACAATATGATTCATAGGCTAAATAATAAAAAAGAATAACTACTAATACTTACAGTCTTTTCGAAATAAACCCATAATTGTCTGTACTAACTACAACTACACTGTGCTCTTTCAGTATTTTTAACATTGATAAAACTTATCAATCATTGATAAAGGTTTTTTGACATCCATCTAGAATAGTTGCAATCCTTGCCAGTAACAACTGTAGTAAGATTGCAGAATGAGGTCAAATGGGCTATAAAAGTAAATATCTCCTAATAATTAATGCTCTACTCCTAGATAAATCCCTTAGGTGTTGGTAAGGACTTGTAGTTCTTCCTCCATTGCTTTATTCCGTAAGGGATTAGAGTTAGCCTTAGGATAAGTACAAGGTTCATATGGAGATATAATAATAGAATAAACATGAAAATCTTTAAGAAGAACAGAAGGGTGACTTACTTGAGTTGATGGAGAAACGTTGTTTTATAGAAGTAAAGGATCCATAGTTGAGAAAGATACAACAAAATCAGATGTTAGTAGTGTTAAACTACTAGATCTATTATAAAAACCTATAAAAGAAAATTTAGGAATCAAAGATACGGTAGGATCAAATAAAAACTATCAAGAAGGTTCATTGATCCAAAATTTTGAAAGTGTGGAACTCATCTTATATTCCCAAAGGGTTACATGTTAAGAGATATAAAGTCTCTAAGATAAGAGATCCCAACATCTATACCCTTTTATGTTTATACCATACCTAAGGAAACAACATAATCATGCTCATGATTCTAGTTTTATGTATAAAGGTTATAAGAGAATAAAGCAAACACAACTAGAAATATTAAGAGATTGGTAAGAAAGAGTAAAATTAAATAATTGCTTATAAGGAGAGATGTCACTTATAATAGGGGAAGTTATACAATTTATAGTGTAGACAACATTAAGACCTACTTATCCTTAAAAGGTTTTGGGATAAGAAAAGGATATGAGGATGGCTCGAATAGTATAAAAAATGTATCAATATTTATGTTTTTATTGACCATTTTTTAAAAGGTATTTGGATAAGATATTTGAATAATAGTCCCTTATTGAGTAAGAAAAATGGTGAAATTTATATATTTTTATCTTCTATTGCATTATTAGTGACTTGCAAGGGAACTGAGTTAGAATCATATTAGCAAAGTGAGAGTAAATATAAAATAGTTAAGATTTGTGCCGCATTAGATAAACCAATGTATGACGATAAAAATCAACAATAAAATCACATATTATCTCAAACCACCCAGAGTTTCATGAGGAAAAAGGCGGCCCTATATATTAGAATGAATCATATGAAAAGGAGTCGAAGAAACGGAGTCACTAAGAGAAAAAGGTAAAGCATGAACTTTGGAAAGTTGACGTGAAACACAATCAAAGTTTTTAGACTTAACAAATTTTAAATAACCTCTAAAGATTAAATATCCTAATCTAACAGTAGAAAGATGACTAAGACGATAATGCCAAATATGAGAAGTAACAACATCAACAACACATTTGGATGGAAGACTTAGAGAATTAACCTTAAATAGTCATCCAACTTTATGTCCTATCCTAAGAATATCACCTGTTTGTAGATCTGGCATAGTGTAACTATGATGTGAAAAGTATAATTCAACACTAAGTTAACATATTGTTCAATAGAAATAAGATTTAATGAGAATTTAAGAATAAGAAAAGCATTTGGTGAGGATAATTTAGGTATTTGAGCAATGCCTATACTCCAAACATGCGTAATTGAATCATAAGTAGTATGAACAATATGTGGAACATATGGTGTTTTTAAAGAAGCAAGAATGGAAAAATCAGAAGTCATGTGGTTACAACAAGCAGAATTAAGATTTAATGAGGTTGAAGTTCCTGATGTGATAAACAAAGTAGGAGAGAATACAGTACTAGAATCTAATTGAAGTTGCTAAAAAAGGGCATGAAGATCTTTTATGGAGAATTTAGGAGAGTTACTTTCCATTAGACCCTTTGTACAATAGGAATAGTAGAAGATGGTTGAAATGGCCGAAAAGATTTTCCTTGTCCATAATTATGTTTAATCTATTTCTATATTTAGAGATATGACATCTATGTTTTTTGCATTATCTACAAGATCCCATGTAAAACTTCTTATCTAAGTTTTGAGAAGTTTAAGATAATGGGGTATAAGTGGCAAGAATGACATTAACAAATGGAACAAACTTTTTTATGCAAAGTGCATTAAGGTAGCTCTTTTGTATGAATTACTCCTTGATTATAGTTTCAACGTTTGGTAAAGAACCTTGATGGAGAAGAGAGTTACGAATTGGTTCAAACTCATCTTTGAGTGTCATCAATAGATGCCAAATATGTTGATGATCTTGAAGATTTGCATAGATAATAACAATCAGTACTGGGCTAGACAAGATCTTTAAGTGTTATTTGATCATAAAATTCTTATATTTTGGATAAATAATTATGAATTGTCTATCTAGGTTGTTTTTGTTGCATTAGATGAAATCTTTTATATAGCTAAAATTGATTAACATTATCAAATACAAAGTAACAGTTCTTTAAAATGTTCCTTACCTATTGGGTCATATATAAAAGCATTGAAATTAAGCTTAATCACTTTATCACTTGCATCCCAAAACTATGTCAAGATTTAATGACTCATTCCATCTTAAGATACTAGATGTTCTATGACTACATCATTTTCTTAATCTTTCTTTTGTGATGGTTTAGTTACTTCTCTAATAAAAATATGTGAAAGGAATCTCCTTTTAAGAGAAGTGTACATTTCCTTAGCTTACGAATCATAGTTTGAACCATTAGATGTGATATTGATAGGGTTAGGAATGTATTAAAGAAGTTTAGAGGCATCCATAATGAGAAAAGGCAACAAAAGGGAGAAAATATATTTATAAAGTTTGAATTTGATTATTTTAACCTTAAAAATGGTTCAAAACTTCTGAAAACCTTAGGAATTAGTCCAGTTTACAAAGGAACTTGACGAGAAGAGGTTGAACCAGGTAGTTAAAGTGATGGGCAATGCTTTTGAACCAAAATGAGCTAGTACGTATGAACTAAACCAGAAGAAGGTGTACAATAACTCGCAGAGAAGAGTAAATAAGAACTGACTTGTATTTTATTCATCTCAAAAAATGTACATCGTCACATTTCTTTATATACAAAGGCATGAAAACCGAAGCTATCTGTGACTTACAAAAACTACAACCTATTTACAAAAACGACAACATTGTACACTAAATAAACAATACACAAACTATCATTAAACATCCCCCCTCAAGTTGGAGGTTGGTGAACATCAACCAAACCCAACCTGGATAGAAGAGAAACAAAAACTCGAGCTGCCAAAGCCTTGGTAAACAAATCAGCCAATTGATTTTTAGAAGAAACATGAGCAGGAGCAATAAAACCGAGCATGAACTGATCCCGAACCACATGACAATCAATATCAAGATGTTTGGTCCGTTTATGAAATACGGGATTAGCAGTAATATGAAGAGCCGCCTTGTTATCACCCTATAAAGGAATAGGAGAGATCAAAGAAATCTGTAAATCTCGCAACACATAAGAAATCCATAATAATTCACACACACTGGAAGCCATAATGCGATACTCAGCTTCAACAGATGAATGAAAGATGGTGGGCTACTTTTTAGTCTTCCAAGAAACTAAAAAAGAACCTAGAAACACACAAAAACTAGAAACAGACCGACAAGTAGTCAAACAAGATTCCCAATCAACATCACAATAAGCAACAAAAGAACAAAGAGAAGAGTTTGCAGGCACGGAAGATGCAAGAGAAGTAGGGAAAAATAAACCTTTAAAAGGAGAACCTTTCAAATACTTCAACAAATGAACAGCAGCGTCCCAATGACCCTTATAAGGAGCAGTAACAAACTGACTCACCTGTTGAACAACAAAAGTAATATCAGGCCACGTAAAACCCAAATAGAGCAGCCAACCAATCAACCTACGATACTGTCCAACATCCTCCAAGAATGAACTAGACTGAACTGCTAATTTCAAGCCTGTTGGCCTAGATTTTTTATATTTATTTAATAAGCATGATTTAAATAAATTTTGAAGTCTTGATAGATTAATTATTCTATTTTGGGGAGTAAATTAGTATGTTAATGTGAGTAAGATTATATGACATGGGTTAATTGAATTAAAGTGTTAGGGTGGTAAGATTGTATGAGGGGCATTGTTGGAAGATCACTTAAGTTGTAATGCAACATCCCACTACCATAAGGCAAATACCCGGATACCCGAAGGACATTCAAGTACATACCTTATGATAATGGT
>JAOTAX010130518.1:0-18705 GCA_025629825.1 Erythroxylum guanchezii | reverse complement strand
CATAATGTTAGCATACACACATGTGAATATTGATTTTTGCACACTAAAATGATTGTACATGCATTCATTGACATTTTCTAAGTATAATTGATCTATAAATGTGATTATATTTGGAATTGTGAATTATATGTGTTAAGAATTGATTTGGAGAGTATATGTATTGACTCAGAATTTTTGGTTTGGACTAAGAAAAATGCCAAGTGGCAGAACAATTGATGAATATGGGTAGAAATAAATGTCAAATGGTAGTAGAAATTTTAATATGTGACATTAAATCATTGAAAATTGAGAGACAATTGGAATAGAAATTAGAGAAAAATGGACTAGTTAATAAAAGGCCAAGAAGAGATCTTGAGAGAGTGACATGTGGCAAGTGACAAGTTTCACTTGCCATACCACATGTTTAAGTCACGAAATTATTAAATCAAAGACCATATTTTGGGTCTTTCCCTTGTTAAACACTACATATGCTTCGTTTTTTTCATCTTCTTCATTTTATTCATTCATTCTCTCCTTCTCATGACACTTTCTTCTCCAAAGCCACAAAGTTGAACCTTGCTTTCTTCCATTACTAGCCACTCTCCTTCTTTTTTCTAAAAGACCTAACCCATTTAACCTTGAAAGTTAATTTTTGTGGATGTTAAAGGAGCTAAGGAGCTAGGCTCTTGAAGACTCTTGAAGAAGCCTTAGGTAAATAAAGTAAGTAACCTATTACTCTTCATGGCTTTGATGAACGAAGCATGTTTTGATGATAGTGAAGAGTTAAATGATCATAAAATGAGGATGGGTTCATGCAAAAATGTGAATGAGAAATGTGGGTAGATTCATGTCTTGCTTTGGTGTTTTGATGGGTAATAGATTATGGAATGATATAATGTTGGATTAATTGAGTAAATGGTGTTTAAAGGGTGTTGGAAAAATGTTAGCTGTAACATTTTTCATTGATTATGCATCTGTAATTTAGCCATAACTTATTCTGTAGATATCCAAATGAGGTGATTTTTTATTTGGATTAAATTAGAGACATATGGCTACATTTTTCATGAAGACATCGAATTCAAATTCTATCTTTAAGAGTTTCGAATTTTGACCTGAAGTTGAGTACTGAGTGTAGGAAAAAGTGCAGAAAAACTGGATACATAATTGTTCTGTTTTCTTGATGAATTAATGTGAATCTCTTTGGGTGTTTTTATGATGAAATAAAATGATTCTAGAGCTACAGAAAGGGAGTAATGTGGTATCTTGAAATGGGAAGAATTAAGGTGATAGAAGTGAAATGAAAGTGAAAATGAAGTTGAATATGAGTATGAAGTTGATAATGAATGTGTATATATATTTATCTTCTGTTATTAGTGTTCATGATCAATCATGGACTATAATATGTTTATAGATGATACTGAGTTGAAATGGATTTACAATGATGGGAAAAGGAGGAGAAATTGAATTAGAAATGATAGACAAGCTTAAGGTAGTGAAAGTAGTAAGTAAAGAGTTAGTGATGGCGTGTCAAACCAGCAAAAATATATTCCTACTCTAAAACACTTAAGCGAGCAAAGTGGTGAATAGGGTCGAACTATAGAGACCAATGTAGCAATTGTTTATTTGTGTGGAAACAATAAAATAAAAAATAATAAATAATAAATAATAAAAATGAAAAGAATTGATTTAGGAATGATTAATTTTAGAACATGAAATCACGCCGAAGGAAATTAAAAATAAAGATTGAAAACAATATAAAGAAAAGTCTAGCCAAGGTACTCTTCCGTTTGATACAGTAATTTGATCATAGACTCAAAAATATAAATTTTGCTCATTCTTATGGACAAACTTATAGCAGACAGTGAACAACACATATCGACCAATCCATTCATAATTATTCGATAATCCCGATTAAAACTCCGCAGATTATTACCCTAACCAATTAGACTATTCCTGAGTAAAGCTCCAAAGAATATAATCTATGGCAGCAATAGGCTCTAATGGACCCTTGTATTAAGCAACAGAATTGGAAAAGCCGCAATCTATTTGGACTAAATTATTTAATCTCATTAATTTCTTAATTGAAATCAATTCGCCACTTCGATAGACAGCAATCACGGATTAACTAATCTATTCAACAATTTATCACCAAGTCGATCAATTAACAGGCCTCATTAATCAACAAACACGGCGATAATAAATCGGTTAAAGCGTAGAGATCAAACAAACATAAGAGATAAACAAAAGCAATTAAATCAAGAGAGTCTCATGAATTACATGGATCAAACGTTGGATACCTTGTCTAGATTAAAAGGTTAGCCACGCATAGCACTATTCTCTGTCTACTGTAGCTAATTTCACCATTTAATATTGGAGTTCTTCACGCATAATGTCCACAAGCTTGCGACCAAATCAGCTCCAGCAGAAACACACCTCCAACGTTGGTCCACGCCTGCAGCTCAAGCCTTCAATCCCTCTCCCAGCTATTGTCGTCCACTATCCTTCCCTTATTGTGATAAATATAATCCTCTCCAGCTGCTATCACTGTCCACTCTCCTTTTGATTGTGATAAAAAATATAAAATCTTCTCTAGCTGTTGTCGTCGTCCACTATTGTGATAAATATAAATCTCCTTAAAAGCTGTCGTCCACTTCCTGCACTTAAGACCTAAATTTAAGCCTATTTCGGGCTTCTTCATGGGCTGAGTTGTTCTTGGATTTCTTTTGGGCTTGCTCTACATCGAGATGTGTCTCTCTTCTAGTCGTCTATGGACTAGTTCATCGCTACAAGCAATTCAAAATTGGCCCTAAATTCTGATCATTCTCGGACTAGTTATGTTGTCTTATTTCTGGACCAATTTCAACTAACCATAAAAAGTAAAATATAGAAGTTAGACCTTTCAAAATTGGTCATCAGAACGATCATTGAGTCAGCTTCAATTTGAGCTTTGGATCATAGAAATCCAATGGTTGGATCTTCAGATATGAAATTTTGAAGCACAAAAGGTCAAACTGTACGTCTCCAACTTTACATTAGTTTTGAAAATTTTACTGCTCTCAAATGACAGCACCAAAAATTCTGAAACTTGGTGGAAACATTCTTCAATGAGTCAATATTATGCCTGCCAAATCTTAGAATTTTCTAATGCGCCAATCCCGAGATAAAAATTCCCAAAGGTCCAAAGATCAAATATGCCAGAAACTGAAAAATAGTGTTAATTTCAACCTATTAAGGACTTTTTGTATTTTATGTGTCTAAAGCTCTAATAATTATAAAACATGATAAATAGGCCATATATATCCATAAAACACATGCAAGATAATAAATATAAGGTTCTAAAAACATATAAAAATATGATTGCATAAGTTAGAATCTAGAAAATGTGGATGCACTTGGATATACTTTGGGGCAAGAGGCATAAACTTTTTTGTAGAACTCAGATTATGGTCATTTAAGTATTCTTAGAAAGAGGACTTCGAGATCTACAACTTCTATAAAGACCCCGAGAAGAGATTTTGATGTCTAGAGGGTCAAATTTTCAAGTTTCTATAAGAGACCCGTAAAGGTCCGTTTAGCAAACATGGATGTCTGCTTAACGGACATTCACGGGTCAATTAAGGCTTAAATGGGACTTGGAATGAACCTAGAATGATGCCTTAATTAAGTGACTAATGTGTGATATGTTTGAAGTGATAATTGGGGTTTTAACTTAGTGACTGAATGGATGATATCCAAATACCAAAGGCACGAGTGTAATGAGAATGAAGATGTGCATATGATTATAGTTGTAATCCAAAGGAGTTGAGTAATATGTATTAAGTAAATGTGAATGAGAATTGAGTATTATGAGAGCATATAATGTTGGAAAAGAAATGACTAGAAATTGGATTATGACATTAGAAGAACTAAGTGTTCTTGAGGTGTAAGCTTAAGAATAAGCTAGACACTTATAAAGGGTAAAGATTGAATGGTGAACTTAGAATGATCATGTACAAATGAAGTGTAAACCTAAGTTCAATTATACATATATGAATTATGAAATGGGAATGAGCATAAGATGTGAATTTAGATAATATACCTGGGATTGTCATTGAGCATGCATTATACACAGCACATATACATATGTGTGTGATTGAGAGTTCATATGATTGTGCAATTAATAATTTGTGTAAATGTGTATTGTATGATGTTGATACACATGATAGACCATCTGCATCTAGACTTTTTCAGACTATAAAAGCTAATGCTATTATGGAGCATACTGTAAGTCGATCTAGGTGGTCTTACTTACTGATTGTTCTGTTTGTATTATATATTGAATGATTTTGCAATATGAATCTGATTGTTCTTATTTCTAAACATCGAATGTCCGAGGAGTTTGATAAATGTAAGAACATTAAAGTGGTCTTTGTATGTGAATTTGATGAAATATATGATACATAACTTGATTGTCAAATATCGGACCTAGTTCTGAAGAAAACTGTGAATATGCATATGAATGAAAAAGTGATTCTCAACTTAAATGTTGAATACCAGACTAAGGTCCAATGATATGTGAAAGTGGCTGGTTGATCATGTTATTGATTGAGAATATGAAAATGTGATGCATTTCATTACATGAATGCATGAAACATAAAGGCTGTTGTGACCAGAGTAGCCACCAAAAAAGAGCGTAAAGCTCAGATTGTGATCAGAGCCTCAAGCTCAGTTACTATTATACCTGGTATCCACTAAGGGATATGGGACATTATCTGATACAGCTCGGTATCCACTAAGGGATATGGGCTAGATAAAAAGGCTCTTGGTCACAACAATAATAATTGAAAGTGAGTTTTATATGCATTGCATATAAAATCGATATGTATGTTTTAATAGTTTGAATGCTTTCTGAATGTGATTTATGCTTAAGTGAACATGCAATGTATGTGATTCAATATGATGAATTGATGAACATTATGTGTTATGTAATTGAGTGAGCCATCGAGGATGGTCACTCACTGAGTTTGCAAAAACTTACCCAAAATTGGCAATATTTTTTTCAAACTCAGAAGAGTTACCCCATTAGGCAAACAGGAGTATACCCACTGCATTTAAGTAAGAGATAGAGGTCGGGATCAGTTCGCGCCTACATTTGTATTTTCTTATTTTTGTACTGAATTGAGTCTTTCGCAATTATTGTACAATTTATATTTGAAAATTTTTGTATGTAATAACTTTCCAAAGTGGAAAGGTTTGTAAATGAGATTGATCTTGAGTATAATAATAATAAATCTGATTTTGATGTTACGGAAGAAAAGAATGGGCCCGATTTGATTATTGATTCCCACATATGCATGCATTGTTTAAAAAAATCGTAATAAGGTTTTACTGACTGATTGTGTTAGAATGCCACCCTCACGGGGCAAGTTCTCGGATGTCACTGCGGATGTCGAGTACGTATCTTGCGAGAGTGGGGTACTACAATAAATCTTTATAAAATAATTTTTAATAATTTTACAGTTTTTTAATCTTCATCAGTCCATGTCCATTGAGTTTTTGTACCATATTTAAGTTGTAACTGTTTTCTTACTTTAGCTAGATCTTTAAGAAATCCTTGACCAGATATATAATTTAATAATCCTAAAAAATTTTGAACCTCAGTTATATTTTAAATGTGTTAGGAAAATTATGTAATTTTTCAAGAATGTTAGGTTGTAATTTGAGAAATCCATTATAAAATTCTATACCTAAATATTCAATATTTTGTTGTGCTAATTTAATTTTCTTTTTGTTTAGAATTGTTCCTTTATGTTGACATCTAGATAAGACTTGTTTTACTTTTTGTAAATGATTTTTTATATTTTTATTGGAAATAATAATAATATCATCTATATAGGCTAATGAAAATTCCTCTAATCCTTCTAAGTTATTATCCATAAATCTTTGATAAATTCTAGGGGCATGTTTTAATCCAAAGGGTAATACATTCCATTGGTAATGTTTTTGTGATGGACAAGTAAATGCTGTTGTTGGTTTTGTATTTTCGTGTAATCTTAATTGCCAATATTCTAATTTTGCATCTAGTGTAATAAACCAATGGTGTCCTTTAATCGACTAATAATATAATCTTTTCGAGTTTATTTGTATGCATCTCCTATAGTAGCTTTATTTAATTCTTTATAGTTAATTACCATTCTTCTTTTACCACATTTTTGTTCAGAATGGTTATTTACATAAAAGGTTGAGGTTGAATGTTTACTTGTGCTAGGTGAGATTAATTGTTTTCGTAATAATTCAGATCATTCAGTAATAAATTCTTGCACATCTTATTGTGTATATGGTATGTTATTTTTAATATTAATTTCCTTTGTAGGATCTTTTAATTTTATTTCAATTAATTGGTTATTAATATTGTTTATAGGGTCAAGTGGATTTTCACTACATATTATGTTGTTTTGTTTAGAATAATTGGACCTCGAGGTTGGACCTAGCTCATGGATCGACCCATTGAAAACAACTAAATTTAAACCCATGAGTCAAAAATTGTCATCCCTCATCCTATAAAAGCTCCCTCATCTTGTCAAGAGTGGAGAGTTTATTTTTACGACAAGGCACACTTTGAATGAGCGCTCAGAAGCGATACAATTGTGTTATGCCAACTTTTTCCAGTGAACTTTAGGAGTAGGGTTCCTAAATATTTTCTATGAATTATTATAGAATAAGCCTAATAAGTGTCTGATCCAATGGATAGCAATCTCTACTTTTTGGGAAGGTAACTTGGAAAATTATCTTTAATAAATTGAAAACCCTTTATTTGATAGACCATTCATTGCCACTAACAAATTAAAAGCACCAATTGTCCAAGTAAAATAACCTGATTCACTTTTAAGGTTTCTAACCTCATTTCAATACATCTCATCTACATATTTATATAGATACGTAAATGAGATAGAAACAGGCGATTTATTCCCCAATTATCATACCATATTTTGGTGGATTTTCCATTTCTAATGGCGTGTTTGATTTCATGGCAAAGTTTGCTTCTTAATTTCATAATATTCATCATGGTCGAAGAGGAGTCAACAAGAAGTTTAATTTTTCAAACATAGCGAATCTCTAGATATTTAATTTTATATTTTATTTCTAAAAAAGGTTAAAATTTACTAAATATTTAATCAACCCACTAAGCAAAACCACACAGTCCAAGCAGCCAAAGATGGAAAAAAATATAACAGTCAATGGACAAAACGAAAAGAAGTTGCTGGGAGGAACAAGACGACAAGGAAGCGAAAGCAAAACGCAGAGTGCAAGGAGACTAATTGACGGCAGCTGGACAAAACGACTGACGCAGCTAGCAACCCAAATAAACAGCAAATGAAAACGTAGCAGCAGGCAACGAGGAAAAAACGTACAACAGTAGCCAGGAGCAGGAAAAGAAAATGGCAGCAGAGAAGGGCACCAAAATGACAGTGGTCGAGGAGAAAAACACCAGCACAAGAGCGGCAGCCAATAATTAATCAACAGGAGAAGAAAACGGCAGCGCAGAAAGGAAAAAAGAAATCACAAAAAGCAGAAATAAACAACTAAAACGCAAAACACAACCAGATAAATCGACGCAGCCCACCAAGACAAGCAAAACGTGTCACCAAAGGGCTAACAGGACGAGGTCGCGGCGGAATGCGAGGACGAGGAAGAGGTGGAGGCAGACGCAATTTTGACAGATCTACTATTGAATGTTATCACTGCCATAAACTTGTACACTTTCAGTATGAATGTCCAATGAAAGAATCAAATTCAGCAAATTATGTTGAAGGTGAAGAGAAAGTGTTGTTGATGGCATATGTTGAGGATAAACAAGTCAACAAAGAAGAATTATTGTTTCTAGACTCTGGATGCAGCAATCATATGTATGGCAAATAGGAGTTTTTTATTGATCTTAATGAAAGATTCAGGACAAAGGTGACATATGGACACAATTCAAGCATAAATGTGATGGGGAAAGGCAGTGTTTGATTGTTAGTAAATGTTACTGCATTTATCCTCACCAGTGTATTTTATATTCTCAGATTAAGAAACAACCTATTAAGCATTGGTCAGCTAGTTGAGAAGGGGCTTGAAATTCTCATACAACGAGGAGCATGCAAAATTTATCATCATAAAAGAGGGTTAATTCTGGAGATTACAATGTCTTCTAATCGGATGTTCAAGCTATCTGCAACTACACAATTGATGTAGGAAACTTGTCTCAACACTTTCATGGAAGATCCAGCTCGACTTTGGCACTGCAGATACGGTCATCTAAGCTTTAATGGCTTGAACACACTTCAACAAAAAGCAATGGTACGAGGACTGCCTTATCTTGATACTTCATCAAAAGTATGTACAAATTGCCTTATAGGAAAGCAACAGAAAAATCCATTTCCACAGGCAGCCACAACGAGAGCCTCTCAGGTTCTTGAATAGGTGCCAGCTAATATTTGCGGACCAATAAGCCCTATATCCAACAACAACAAACGTTACCTGATTAGCTTTATTGATGACTTTAGTCGTAAAATATGTTAGAAATCACCAACTAATATAGAAAATTCTAGATTTAGAAAACTCTAGATTTGTAAAAAAAAGAAGAAGAAGAAGACAAAGCCCTTTTCACCAACAAAGGAGGCAAAGGGAAAGTCACGAGAAGTAACGTGACGGAGGAAACCTCGAGAAGTCGAGGAGGTTGGCGAGGCCGCCAACAGAAAGGGAGCTTCAAGCAAGGGGGAGCTCGTCAAGGCCAAGATACAAGTCATAACAATAAACAAAATACTATGAAAGAAGACAGGTGCTATACCTGCGGAAGGGAGGGTCATTTCGCTCGAGACTGCTGGAGGCCAAAACGCATGGAAGGAAATGCTGCCACGTCGACGCAGCAGGATAGTGAAGAGGAATGGGATTTCCATGTATCATTTGCAGTTATAGAAAATCCTAAAGAAATAAGCAAGAAAAGTGGTGCAATATCAAAGGTGGAGATGGCACTCACGACTATAGGAGAAAATCAAATCAACTATAAAGATGATTGGATAGTTGATTCTGGCTGCTCCAATCATATGACAGGTGAGCAGAACAAAACATGAAGAGTTTTGTGAGCAGCTTGGGATAATCCCAAGAAAAACTTTGAAGAGAAATTAGTTGGTGTGGGGAAGTGTTAGAAATCACCAACTAATATAGAAAATTCTAGACTTAGAAAACTCTAGATTTGTTTTTAAAAAAAAACTGGAAACATCACCCAAGTTGGCAACTTAGGCATTCCAGAATTTTCAAGCAACTTGTATCAAGTTGCTAAGTCGGTGATGCATGCCTATAAATAGGCAATAGCACCATTTGTTGTAACATCACAGAAAAAAAATAGAAAAGTGTGTGTCCTAAGTGATAGAAAAGTGAGCCCTATTTAACAAAAATATGGGTCTATTTTTTAGTTCAAAGGTTAGAAGCTCTTATTGTTTTCAAAATGTATAAGAATCAAGTTGAGAAGAGACTAGTTTATCTGTAAAGGATCTTTGTACAGATGATAGGGGTGAGTTCACATCACTAGAATTCACTAATTTTTGCAATGAGAATGGTATTCGAAGGTAGCTGACAGCTCCCTACACCGCTCAACAAAATGGTGTAGCATAGCAAAAGAATCGAACGATTATGAATATGATTTAGAGTATGCTTTCAGGAAAAAAAATGCCAAAAACCTTCTAGCCTGATGCTGTTAATTGGGTAGTTCACGTTCTCAACAAGAGTCCAACATTTGCACTAAAGAACAAAACTCCAGAAGAAGCTTGGAGCGGACTCAAACCATCAATGAGATATTTAACAATATTTGGATGCATTTCTCATGTTCGTGTTCTTGATTATAAGAGAACAAAGCTTAATGAAAAGAGTGTTAAATGTGTTTTTCTTGGGGTCAGTGAGGAGTGAAAGGCATATAGGTTGTATAATCCAATTTCTCAAAGGATTATAATAAGCAGAGATGTGGTGCTTGAAGAAGATAGCAGTTGGGATTGGAGTAGAGATCATAAGGATGGTATCAGAGTTGATTTGAATTCGTATGATGATGGAAAAGAAATAGATGTAGTGGCTACAGCTGCAGCTACAGCGAATGAAGACAAGGCTGAAACTGATGAAAACAATAGTGAGGAGCAAGCAGCCAAAGGCTTAAATGGTGAGAATTCTTCTAGCTTGAGTGAAGAGCCACATGAACACAAAATTAGAAGGCAACCAGCTTCTATGAGAAATTATGTAACTGAGAAAGGACTGGGGAACAATAACAGCTTGACAAGGTATAAATTGTTTAATGATTATGAGGTCAGACTGCAACAAACTCATGGTCAGGATCTTAGTAGTGTTGTAGGTAGTTCAACTCTGACTTCTGTTTTAAGTTCGACCTTTTCTTCTAACCCATTATTGACATATTCTCTTTCAAATTTTTTGAAAGAGAAAAGGGCTAGGATTTCTTACAATTCGATGGAGTTAGATAAATATTTTCCATAGATTGTGTTGCTGAAATTTAAGTTGAGTCGTTTGATATATTATCATGGTGGAACATGTCTGGACTTAATTATCCAATCTTACAAGCCATTGCATGGGACATATTAGCTATTCCATCATCAACCGTTGCTTCAGAGTCTGCATTTAGTACTAGTGGTTGGGTTATTACTCCTCATCATGGTTGACTTCATTATCACATTGTGGAAGCCCTCATGTGTGCTCAAAGTTGGTTGAATAATGAAGATATTGATGGTAAATTCTTTTCTTTTTAATATATTTAATTTATCTATCTTTATATTATCTTACCTAATATTGTGTTTTTTATTTTCCTATTGCCACAAATATTAATGCGGGGGGGACTAGTGAAATTAACCGACCAATTGAAGGTTATTTTGATCAAATATATGAAGATGAAGGTATTTTTAATTTTCTTTTTATTTAATATTGAATTACTAAATATTTTTAATTTTAATATTATATTACTAAATATAATGTTTGTACATACAGATGATTGGGTCCAACCTGTTGACGATTTTACCAATAAGTACAATTAGTCAATTAGATGATGCTCTCTCAGTCTCCATTCACTTGTCTATCCAGCATGATATTATCTTCATTTTGTAAATTGTATCGTTTCTTGTAAAATTATTTAGGTAATCATTTGTGTACAACAAAATTTTCTATATTTATTGAATTTGGTTTTATCAATTCTCTCTTATAATAATTAATAAATTATTTAAGTAAATTTAAAATTCGTAATTAATTAAATTGAAATTCTTAACTATAACTATTAACTTAATGACTTTTCATACAAATTTCTAATCAATTGAATTAAAATTCCTAATTAATTATACCAATAAATACATCTCAAGATTTTAATTTTAAAATGTATTTTGTCTTATTAATGATATCCAAATGTATGTGGCACCCTTCAATATAAACTTGACTTAATGACTTTTAACACAAATTGTGTTAATATTTAGCTCGTTATACCTAAAATATTACTTAAAACATTAAGAAGTTAGTATTGTTATGCTTTCATTTAATGACTTATAGTTTTATTCAAATGAAATATTAAGTGTTAAATAAAAAGATATAATTATTTTGTAATTTAATATTCGATAAAATTAATAAATTTATTATATCATAATTATATGTTGTTATAATTTAAAATTGTGACATAATATATATATTAAAAAGAAAAAAAGGAGAAAATTTTATAAATTTTATGAAATATCGTACGCTTAAAATACTCTAAAGATGATAATGATTTAAAGTAAAACTTATATCAAGGTTTCCAGTAAGGAATTACTCTTAACAAACATTTAAATTTTTTTTATAATTCAGTAAGTAGATTGAAATAAATGAATAATAATGTACAAGCTACGGGGAGACCCTGAATTCGAACAAAAACCACAGCCAAAAGTAGCCCTTCCTGTGCGAAGAGCCTAACTACACAACATCAACACGCTAATAAGACTACCAAGAATAGGGACTGAAAGGAGAAACAACCCAATCAACAACAAACCTAATCCTCAATACCCGAAAGCCATTCACAGAAGGGACTCAACTTATTCCCGAGGGTGAGAAGAGACTCCCATATGACAAGTTACTTGCACTCAAGTTGCTCCTGCTGATGAGTTATACTAACAAAAGCTGGGATCATTGGATAGCTACTCTTGGATTACCCAAGTATGAGAAAGTTGCTTGGTGAGATACCATGCTATTCACTAGTACTTGTAGGTGTCAACTAGACTATGCTCATAAGGTGGGTTGAAGTTGCTTTCCCAGGTTGAGAAGTCCACTGCATCCTGGACCTGAAACATGTTAGAGAAACTAAAACCAAATATCACAATTTACCTACGTTTAGTGTTTGAGCAGGGCTGATCCATTACTTGGAAGATCACTTTAGCGTTGAAGCTCCCCATGTCCAAGGCTTTATCTTGGAAGGTTCTGAGGTTTCTCTCAGACCAAAGGTTATAAACAACTATAGCTAGTAAGATAAGAAAGGTGTGTATGTCAAAGCTATGGGGCCGTGGAGTTTGGTTGAACCAAGTTAGAATTGAGAGTAAGCTTAAGAGGTAAGGAACGTTAGTTGAAAATGATTAAGACAGTGAAGCCAAACTGATTTGGAAAAGGGCATTCAAAGAAAAGGTGTCGAATAGATTCAGTGTCTGCAAAACAAAGGGAGCAATAGTTTGAGACAAAAGTATAACACAGTTGGTCTCTTGTATGTAGCTTATTCTGGAAAGCTAACCACAATATAAAGGCATGCCTTGGGAGAGTACCTTGATACCACACCAAGTTATACCAAGGGACTCTAGGAAAGGGGGGTCTCAACAAGGAGTAAGCTGAAATGCTGGTGTAAGATTTAGAGGGGCTGGCAATCCATTCTAGTCTATCCGATTGGGAAGCATCAGGTTGATAGGTTAAAGGTTCTAGCCTTCGAATGACCTCAATGGTGGTAGCTTGCCAATTCTAGGTATTGTCAGTGATAACTTCTGTAACTTTGACATTCATTGGGAGCTCTAAACTATTAATAATCCTCATAGTTGAGAGATCCTTCAGGATGCCTCGATGATGCCACGGGTCCTGCCATAATAGAGTGGTGACACCATTCCCTATCCTAAATCTAAATTGGTTCCCTAGAATATTTCTGATCTGAATTATTTTCCTCCAGCTCCAAGAGCTATTACAATTAGGTTGAGCACTCCAGAAATTATTTCTTCTAAGAATTATGGTGTGAACCCATTTAACCCACAAAGCTTCCCTATCAGTGAAGAGGATCCAGATCCTTTTGCCTAACAAGACATTATTCCAAGTGGAAAGGTGTTTAATACCCAGGCCACCCTCCTTTTTAGGTCTACAGAGATCAGACCATCTAACCTTGGCATTAGTGGTAGACTCAACTTTCCCAGACCACAAGAAGTTCCTAAGTTTAGCCTCAATGTCATTTGTAATGGAAGCAAGAAGAATAAAATGGCTAGCCCAGTAGACCTAGAAGGTAGAAAGGACAGAGATGATCAACTGGAGCCTACCAGCATAGGATAAAGTCTTATTAGTCCACTTGTTAACTCTAGAATCTATTTTTTCCAATAAGGGGAGACAGTCCCTTCTAGTCGACCAAGCAAGACATTAATAGAGGCCACATTGGTATGACAAAATAGTAGCAAGTCATCAGCAAACAAAAGATGGGAGAGTTTGAGAGTTTTGCATCTCCAATGAAAAGTAAAATTTGGAGCCCTAGCAATTGAATCATTCAGACTCCTAGAGAGGACCTCCATGCAGATAATGAACAGGTAAGGAGAAAGGGGATCTCCTTGTCGTAGTCCTGATTTCCCACGGAAAAATTGGTAGGGGACCCATTAACAAGAATAGAGTAGGAAGGAGTGGTTACACACTCAACAATCCATCTAATAAACATGGGAGGGAGACCTATAGCATGGAGAATCGTTAGGAGAAAATCCCAATGAATAGAATCATAAGCTTTTTCCAAGTCTATTTTGAAAGCACACCTTTTATGGTTATTGAAAAGATGATAGTTTTTGAAGATTTCTTGAGCTAAGAGGATATTGTCCCCTATAGGACGATTAGGGATGAAAGCACTTTGGTTTGGACAAATGATAAGGGGAAAAATTTTTCTGAGTCTATTAGCGAAGAGTTTTTTAATCACCTTATAAAGCAGGTTACAATAAGAAATATGTCTGAAGTCGAAAACTGTGGAAGGTTGGCTCTTTTTTGGAATCAGAGAGATAAAGGTAGAGTTAAGCTCTTTGAGGAGCTTCCCATGTTGAAAAAATCTTGAATTGCCCTAGTAATCTCAAGCCCTACAATAGGTCAGGTATGTTTAAAAAAGAAAGCATTAAACCCATCCAAACTGGGGGCCTTGTTAGGATTGAAGGAAAAGACGACTTCCCTAACCTCCTAAGAAGTAACTTCAGCTACAAGAGTGTTTCTAAGGTGCTCAGGAAGAGGGTGAGAGAAAAGAGGAGTCACATAAGTTGTAGCAAGAGCTAAGTCTTTCTTTTTGCCTAAAGAGTTTTGGAAAAAATTCAGAAAAGTTTCTTAAATAGCTTCTAAGGCAGTGATCCTTTGGCCATTATTAACCAGAAGAGAGTGGATTGAGTTTCGGTTTCTATTAGACAAGATGGAATTGTGAAAAAAATTAGTGTTTCTATACCCCTCCTGAAGCCAATTAATGCAGGAAGCTTGTTTGTAGAAGGATTCTTGGTCAGTTAAGGCATTAAAAAGGTTTGTCATAGCCTCTTGCTCTTTAGAAACAAGCTGAGTTGAATTAGGCAAAAGCCTAATTTGATCATGGATGGAATTCAAAGTGGCTTGACAAGTCTCAATTCTTTGATTTAATTCTCCTACCTGGACTGAATTAAGGGATTTAAGGGCATCTTTGATATGTTTGAGCTTTTTCACAACATAGAACATAGGAGTCCCTCGAATATGAGAATTCTAAGCTTCTACTATGATTTGAAGGAAGTTATGTTGATTGACTAAGAAGTTGGAAAATCTGAAAGGAGAATGTCTCCTCTGAAGGGCTGTGGAGGTCCTAATCACTATTAGAGAGTGATCAGAAATATTTGGATTGAGAATCTCACCATAAGATCTGGGAAATTGGGAGCTCTATTGCGAGTTAATGAGGGCTCTATCTAGTTTTCTAGCTATATGGAGATCACTAGATTGCTTGTTGGACCAAGTGAAAGTTGGCCCACAAGAGTTAAGATCAAACACTTCACAGTCCTCCACACAAACCCTAAAATCTCTCATGTCACTAATAGCAGTTAAGCTGAGAGGATCTGCCTCGTGAGGGAAAAGAATAGTGTTAAAATCACCTACCAATAACCAAGGGTGGTTTCCAATAGAGGGTTTGATGGCAGAAATGTTATCCCAAAGAAGTTTCCTATGATTGAGGTTGATGGAGCCATAAACACAAGTAACAAAAAAACCAAAAGCACAATTCACTAGAGACACTTCCAAATGAATCAATTGGTCATTGGACTGAATAGGGGTGTATACAAAACGGTCAAGATTCCAGAGAACAACTAACCTTGCATAAGCCGCTTGGCCTAGGTTACTACAAAAGAGCCATCTAGGGAACGTAGAAGAGCAGATGGAATTCAAAAAGGGAAGAGATTTAATCCTGGATTCTATCAGACACACAAAAGAAACAGAAATTGTCTTAAGGAAAGAATTCACAGGTAACTATTTTTTATTGTGGTTAAGACCTCTAATATTCCAAAACCCTAAATCTATAGCAGAAGATAAAAGACAACACTTTTAGGATTGTTTCCTTCTAGATTTCCTACCTCTCCTAATAGTAAAGTCTCCCTCTGCCACTACCCTTAAACCCGAGCTCTGAGCTTCACTAGAACTATCAGGAACCACAGTAGAGATAGGAGAAGCAATAGAGTTACCTGATTCACTCATACCAGAACAGGGAGCACCTTCAAGATTGACTGAAGGGGCAACCATGTGCTGTTGCACTTCTTTACCGTTAGGCAGCTCAATAGGAGTGTCCAACTACACACCCTCAGGACTAGTTGGAGTATTTGTAAGGCTTGATTTCAGGTTATTGTCTTGCGGGTGGAGTCTACAAGTCGGTAGAGGATTACGGTCCTACTCCAGTTTAGCTTGTAATCCAATTCCAAAAATGCAACCAGTGGAATGCCATTCCTGTTTTTGAGCTGCCTTCTCGGGTTGCCATTCATATTCTATAGCAATTTCTTTGAAAGACATCTAGCCCTCATCATCATAGGTTGCCAATTGAAAGGAGGAAGGTCATTTCTTTTCCAGATCCAATTCTACACACAGTCTAGCAAATAGGATTTTGGACATCTTAACTGTGTGAGAATCCATTAGTAGAGGGCGTCCTACTACACTGGCAATCCTACCCAAACCCTCAGTGGTCTAGTACTTGTAGGGGATATTGTGAAATCGAACCCAAACAGGCGCGTATCTCACATTCTCCCGCTCTCCCTCATTTAGGCTCCATTTTCGTAAGAACAGGGGTTCATTCCACATTCAAAGTCAAATTTGAATAGAAACTTGTGTGAACTAGGCACTAAGATCTTAGTTAATCCATATGCCAACTATGCCTTAGACAAGGATCGTTGAACTACTGGGAAGGCAGGACGCTTACTCCTGAAAAAACCAATTAGGGCATGCCGAAGCTTTTGGGCTCCTTGCTGGGCTAGTTCAGGTGGTGGGATGACGAATATTTTGTCTTCCTTGAGCTCCGGAGGGTAAAAAGCCAAATCCGTGACACTAAAGGCTTCCTCCATGCCATTGGCAACAACGGATTTCTAGGTCCTGGGTAGAGCTCCAAGAGACTGTCGGCCTTGGTCAAGGTTGGGTAACGTAGGCACTGGGATAGGTGGAACCGACTGGTGCGAGCCTAGGGGGTCTGTGCTGGTTGGATAGTAGTGTGATTTGGGTCCAAGTTCTTATCAGTAGGATTTGGCGAAAGGGTCAAAAGGGGGGTTTTATGAGGAGAGGATCGAGCTAGAGGAAGACAAGAAGGAGAAGGTAGAGGAGAAAAAGACGAAGCCATGGGGGAAGGGGCTCAACATTCCAGTGATCTTCAAAGTATTAGGCGTTGATGCTATCTCGCTCTATCACATCTCACATCTAACAAACTTTTAATTGAAGTGACTTAGGAATGAATCTTCTAATATTAGAATTTAGAAAGGATAAAAAATTATGAATATAAATTTAGATTAATTAGAATATAATGATTTTAGAAAAAAATAAAAGAACTATTTTCAAAAGTAATAAAAATAATAATTTATAAAAACATATTAAAAGTAGCTATAAAATGTTTTCTGGTTTTAATAAAAAAAAGCTATTTTCAATATAATATACTATACGTATTTTTTTATAATTCAATTACTTATATATTTTTTTTGGAATTGATACATTAGGATTAATAAAGTGATTAATTCATTTTAAGAATAATATAAATACAAATATGCATATTGTATATATAGTGTAAATATGAAAAATAAAATAAAAAAGCTTAAATGCATTAAGATTAATCATGATATTAATTAATTTCTTTTAATATGTGTAATAAAAATATAAAATTTTACAATGATTATTTAATAATAGATATAATGTGCAAAGACAATAATATTTATACAAGTATACAAGTAAAAAAATCAACAATAACTAAAAGTACAACAACTACATCAATTAAGATCTTTGTAGATAATTTATAAAACATTAAAAGTTTGAAAATGTTATATTATAAACTTAATAAACGTATTTTAAAAAATCATATTAAAAATAATAATTTATTAAACATGTAAAAATAATATTTGAAATAAATTCTTTGTACTTAGATAATAACTTTTTTACATTAACATTGTAATTAATTGTTATAATAAAATTGTAAAATTAAAATTAAATTTTTTTAGGGAATAATTATGAAAACATTATCATTGCTACATATTTTTAATAAATATATATTGGTTCGTATTTTATATATTTTATTTTATATAAATATTTTTGTATAATTTATAGATAATTTCTTCCTACACTTTATTATAAATGGTTACGCTATAATTTATAATTTATGAAATTTTAAAAATTCAACTACAACTTTTTCAAATTCTATTAAAATAAATATATAAAAATTTAGAAAATATATTAAACAACTGCCTGACTGAGACCCAACCATCCGTCCGAGTCATGGATCTGCCTAGAGGCCGCTTTTGACTCGCCAGGGCCAAGCCACGGGTCAGATCATTCCTACCAACAGACAACATTGTTGCTTCCTTCATTTTACAATGCGTTGAACGGACTAATTAAGTAATTACTTGTAATAGAACCGACCTAATAGTTTGACATAAGTAATTTGGGTCTGAGGCTGTTAGTTCTTTTATGTGACAGTCGTGGGTGTTTTCTGTAGTCAAAGAAGTACTTCCGCGGATATGATGCACAAGTAAGCCGCTATCCATTTCCATTTTCTTTGATAGTCTTAATACGATATTGAATTCGGGGGCTGTCTTTATTGACTTACTGATGTAATGTCATTTTTTAATGTTAGCCCTTTTATTTAAGTAGTGAAGTTCAGTCCCTGAACTCCAACCATCAGTACTCTGTGTACCAAATTGTTCTATTTCCACTATGGAACATATCATGTTCAAGCACTCCCATGTAGATGTACGAGGACTAAAACTACATGTAGCAGAGATTGGAGCTGGTAATCTATCCCCTTAA
>JAOTAX010130512.1:0-18707 GCA_025629825.1 Erythroxylum guanchezii | reverse complement strand
GAATCTATAAGGAAAGAACGAAGAGATGGCATGATCAACATATTATCCAAAGAGAGTTCAAAGAAGGAGACTTGGTCCTGCTATTTAATTCACGACTTAAGCTATTTCCTAGAAAGTTGAAGTCGAGGTGGTCGGGACCGTTCAAGATTATTAAGGTTTATACTCACGGTGCGATAGAAATTAAGGATCCCAAAACTGGAGTATTTAAGGTTAATGGGTAATCTCTTGGGAGGCAACCCGAATTTCACACCTTAGTTGTTTTCATTTATTTTATTTTATTTTATTTACCTAAAATTAACGTTCCTCTTTGTTTTAATTGCAATAAAGTGGACCTTACAAGCAAATTTTGATTGGACGACTTACACTTCTGAAGAAAATGACCCAAGTCCTTCCTTTTGGGGTCTTTGAAGTAAAACGAGAAAATGAAAACCCTTTCAAGGTTTGCGTGGTTGGTGACAACGAGTCCTTGGCTGATTCTTTTTCAGGGAAGTTTCTTCTTCATTTTCCCCCTTTTTGTGTTTGATTGTTGACTACTTGAACATTAGGGACAATGTTCATATTAAGTGTGGGGGGATTGAGATTGTGTGTATGCTGATGTTTTTGGTATTGATGTTGATGTTGAGAGATACACACTTGAATGGTTGCGACTCTTTTGGTAGCTAACTTAGGTCCCATTTGTGATGAATTTGACCATACAATTCTGTCAAAGTATTTGGATGGAGAATTAAGTTGTATGCATGAACTTGGATTAGGCAGCTTGAGAGAATAGTGAACCATGTGGATTGATTAAAGTAGTCAATTGTATAAACCTAGTCAATAATTGATGCTGAGTGATGAGGCAATGTATGAAGTTTTGATGGATTTTCATTTAAGCACATATGAGGTCTTGAGCTATATGACTGCATCTCATCGTCATTTATTTTCTTTGTTGTACGTGATGCTTCCCTATGTGGATTAACTTCAGAACTTGCTCTGAACCTATTTGATACTGCTAGTTACATGCTTTATGGACATGATAAAGGCCTTCTTTGTTTTTAAACTTCAGCTTAAATAACCCACCATGTCATTTTTCCCTTGTTACCCCCTTGGAGCCTTTAACCTTGTTGTTTTCTTATTAATCACATTGCATTGAAACTTGAAAACTTTAAGCCTAGCCCTTTCACAACTTATATGAAGTACTAAGTATTTGATTCCTCGATTTAAGGACTGTTGTTTTACATGCTATTCTGAGATGTTTTAGTGGTACATCTACTCCGTTGTTGTTGATTTGTACTACTACTATCTTATTTATGTTTATTCTTACAAAGAAAATCTTTTATGTTTATTGTTACAAAAAAAGAAAAAAAAACAAAAAAGAGAAAGAAATAAAAAAGAAAAAAGATCAAAATAGTAGCATTTGATAGTGATGAGTAGTTGTAGTCCCGTATTTTTGTATGTACATTTTAGAAGTTCTTTTTGATTGTCCCACGTCACTTAGTACTTTGTGAATACTTGTGAGTAGCCTTTGTTCTTTTTACCTCACCTTAACCTAAGCCCCATTACAACCCTTAATAAAAAGCCTTTTTAATCCATGATGGCATGTACTCTATGTAGTGGAAAATAGGTGAATTTGCAAGCCTATGGTAGTGTAATCTCTTAGAGGAGGCTTTGAGTGAAACACAACACTTATAAACTTAAGTGACATGAGTGAATATCGTGAGGAAAGTTCATTTTAATTTTGTGCTTTCTTTTGATCAAAGATATCTATATTTGATTTTGTTTATGTGCGTTGATGAAAAGATTATGATATATGTAGTAGCTTGAAACTTGAGTTTGCCAAATTTTAAGGGATTGCAAACACTTGATTTTCGTTGAAAATGAAATGACAGAATACGTTAATTGTGATCTAAGTAAGTTGCTTGAGGACAAGCAACAATTCAAGTGTGGGGGTATTGTTAATGGATATTTTGTATTAATTTTTGATACATAATTTACTAAACCCTTGTCCATTTAATATTTAAATCGCACTAATTAAAAGTTATTTGTTTTAATTTTAGGCGCATTATGGAATTTGGAATGTTCAAAAGCATCAAGCAAGAAAACCTCTAGAAAACGTTAACTTGTGCATGTTATTCCATTCAAGAATGTGATTCAATAGATAAGATGGCCAGGACAAAACGACAATGAAGAGAATAAGAGTTTTATTTGTCACGTCAACAAGGAGAGGCATGCTTGAGTTTTGCAAGGTTTTGGAGTGCGTACTGCACAATAACGATGGACCAAAAACTCAGCATTTAATTTGTCGCATTAAAGAGAAGAAGAATGAGACAACAGCGTGATTTAGTGGCTTAGGCATTTTTCTTTGAATGTAGCTGGCATTTTTATTTGAATGTAGCTGGCGGCTGAAGCCATGTGTGAAGGTGTGAGCTAGTAGTGTGTGGGTCTATGAAGAAGACAGCAAAAACAAAAGGAGACTAAGAGAGTGCAACGTTGGTGGACCAAGAACTAGGAAAATAAATTTTCACATCAAGATAAAAATATAAAGAAAGCAACGGAGGCTGCATGGTCTGTAGGTGTGCTGCATGGGTTGGAAAAAAATAAAATAAAATTGTTGTGGTTCTGCGTGATTAGCGTGAGTTGGTAAAAAGAGGAGACAAGGAAGTAGCTGCGTGAAGGTGAAAAGAAAATAAAAGTCAGCTGCGATGCGTGAAAAAAGGGGGTGGCAAGAAAAGAGAGACTCCATTGATTCATAGCATTGATGTTACACCACAATTAGAGAACTCTCCACTTACAACGTTAGAGGCTGGTGGTGGCATAAGAATAAAGTGACAGCTGTGGAGAGGAGAGGACGTGAGCCTTTTGGAGACTTCTATGTTGTAGCTGGTGAGGAGGACATCTTGCTGCAGTTGTAAAAAGAAACGTTGGCAACTGGTTGTAGAGGAAAGAAACGTTAGCAGCTGGGGAGTGGAGTAGAGCAACGTTGCAGTTGGGAAAGACAACACGTTAGCCTGGTGGAGACTCCTACGTACGCAACTTGTGGATGGGATATTAAAAGCTTAGCAACAGGATAAGATAAAAGGATGAAGACACGTAGAAGTTTGTGGCCAGAAGGGAGACGTTGGCGGCTGTGGCAGGAGGAATGCACCACGCAAAAAGCAGATAGGATTTTAATTAGGTAGACTGTTTTACACCAAGAGCCCCACCATGCCGATAGAGAAAAATCACAAGAACATCATGCATGCAAGGGAGACCCACCACAAGAGCATAACCACACAAGGAAGCAGCACCACGTAGCCAGGAGATGCACCAACAGCGAGGGACGCAACCATAGATTCCAAAACTCACTTATTTTTATATATTTTTTTGTGTCTTTCTATGTTGTTTGCTGATCCTAATTTATATGGTCTTCATCTTATTATGTTTGAGTAGCTTCCTCAAAGCTTCAAGGTTGATGCAGGCTTTTAGCTAATTTTATGTGGATTGAATTTTGGTTGATTTATGAGTATGGATTTATAGGTTTGATTTTTCTGTTTTGATATTAATTTTTCTAGTATTGTGTTTGCCAAACCATTAATTAGCATTAGTTGTTAATTGAAGAACCGTTAGGTGAAAGTTGATAACAAAACTCCAAAATAGGGAACTTATAAATTTTAGATTTAGAAATAGACTAAATTTATGAGAAAAAACCAGGTTAGCAAAGAACTTAATGGATTATGCTTGATTGCTAGACAACGATAGTAGATTAGGATTATTGCATAATACTACTTTGATACCTTGAAAAAGGATCTAAGAAACTCTAGGCTCAACCTTCTATCAACCAAAATTTGCCTCATAAATTGATCCAGGTGAAGTCGATAGAAAACACTAAAAGTGGAACCATCCTTGAAGCTTACCACATTCCATTCGGATTGACCCCTAGAGATATTTGAAATTTTCTTTAGCTTTGATTTTGTTATTTTTTATAGTTAAAATTCTTAATTTATTTCCCCAATCCTGCACATCTGATTAGTCCAATTAATTGAGTGATCTAAGCCTAATACTTACACAATTACTCCCTGTGGGACGATATTATACTATACTACTTGAGACCCGTGAACTTGCGGAACTGCATCATATTTTGATTTGATCCAAAAGATACATCAGGATCATATTTAAGGTAAGCCTGCTTGGTAACAATGTCTTTTAGCTGCTTGTTATTTTGTTGGGCCCTAAAAAAATGGTAATTATAATAAACAAAAAAACATATAAAAATGTGAACAGAAGTTTGTTTGTTGGAAAAGTAAAGATGAGAAAAATGGAAGTACCAATTTTTAAAATCTGCAACTTCTTATACTGGCGGATTAATGAGAGATGTAGAATTAAACCATGTGGATAATGTAACACCTGAAAGTCTTAAATCGTAAGCGTAAAAAGAAAATACAAGGATAAATATAAAAATATAATAGCATGACGAAAATGAAAATAGAATTACCATTATAAAAGTGAACTTTTAGCCTATGACACACAAGCACTGGATAAGTATGCAAGGCCTCTACAATTTGTTGGCCTTCATATGTATCAAAAGTGTCCCACATTGATAGTATAATGGCTTGTTGTCTAATATAAAAATGAAAAATGTCAAAACAATTAAATGTTATCAGAGTTCAATAGTTGTGGAGAGTAATAGGGAATAAAACATACTGTTTGTTGGTAAGAACAAATTTTTGGATAGTCAAAACTTTGTCGTCTTTATTGATGTGTCTCACATCCAAAACTTGAATTACGACAGTCAAAATATCTATCATATGATTAGGATAAGTATAATCAAATGTAACAGAAGAAAAAAAAGTTGTTGAGAGAAATAGATAAAAGAACTAACCAACTAATTTTCCTTGTTATTGATAAACTTTATGAGATATGTAAAGGAAGTATAGATGAATTTGTTTATTTGGATGCTGTCGTCATCAGTTAAAGGCTCGACAACAGTGCGAATTGTAATAATCCATTGAATTTTCAAGTCTTCAACTTGGAACTAAGGTGGAATTGGCTTGACAATGACATTAGAAATGATATATTTTTTATAAGGCTGTAACATGGGGCTCATTCTTTGGATATAATTGCTAAATATGATAGCTTCGACGCTTGATCCCTTTTGAAAATAATTGAATGCAAAAAAAATCTAAATTATTCAAGTGATAGAGAAAAGTAACAAATTCAAATTTTGACACATTGAAATACTAAAATTTTAAACTAAAAATGGTAGCCTCATTTCGTAGAAAAAGGGCATAGAAATTAAAAAAAAAACTCAAATATTTTATAACTTGATTAGTTCTATGAAGAGATTTATAGAAATTTTGATTTAATAGCTAGGTCAACTACTATTTTCTAAAGTTAGTGCAAAAAGGAAAATGTTAAATAAAGAAAGCATAATTGTTATACCTCTGAATTGAAAAAGATAAACTTTTGTCTCTTGGACGACTTGTTAGGTGATGTAGCAATTTGTTGTTTTTCTTGGATGGTTACTTTGCATGACCACCATTTAGCAACTCATAAAATATCCTTGATCAATAAACGCTTTTCCATCCTACCAAAAAAATAGTTAAGAAAATGTTAACATATAAAATTATTTTGTAAATAGAATAATACTTAATACACTTGAATAGAACAATCAATATACCTTTTGCCTATTTTATACTTTACAATTTAGCCAATTGGAAGATTTCATGGAATACAATATTCCTTGCTTTGTGATCATTTTTTAAAGACTCAAAAGTGCCTGGAATAATTAGAACTTTAACCGATTCAAGAGTTCTAGCTATTGACAAAGAAACATACAATTGTCCGTGTGAAAATATGGGTTGACGAAGATAAATTCCTACATAATCAAGCGTTTGATCCTAGGACTTATTTATGGTCATCGCAAAACATATACGAACAGGGAACAATGTTCTTACAAAAGGTATTCCATTCTTTTCATTTTCAGAAGACTGTAGAGGAATCTTAGGTATGAATTTTTTTTTTAATTTATGAGGTCCAAAAACAATCTTTGAAGAAATTGTATGCTCTTTTAACTGTCTACATATTAATCTTGTGCCATTGCACCAACCCTCTGTTGGATTCAAATTTCTTAGAAGCATGATTGGACATCCTTCTTTCATCAATAATTTGTAAGGAGGTAGACCTTTAGGATTCATAAAATTGAGAAAATCCTCATAATCTGCTTGATGTCTTCGGTCAACTATTCTGTCAAAACTTATAGATGAATGTAGATTTTTAGACAATTTATTGATGATCATGTCATTAATTTCATCAACATAGGTCTTTATTATACAGAGTACGCATCTATTTATCATCTAGTATGGATCAGATGAATATATGCTTAAGTCAGGGAAGGCATTTTGAACTAACCTAGTGAAGCCAACAATGCGTTTGAAAGATGCCAAAATTTTTTTAAAACAAACAATCAATTGGATAGTAAACAGTAAGATATGAAAAGTATAAGTTGTTGAGAGATTCATTCTTATTATGATAAGGAAAAACTAGTTGTTCGGGTAAAGAAATCTAATATTGCTCATCAACAAGCTCTATACCTACTCCTACCCTTAATTAGAAATCGCAAAAAGTTGGATTTGATATAGCTCTCTTATTATGGTCAAAGATAATTTATGCATGTGTGGCCAAAGATGTGAATTTACAAGACTCTAATCAATTAACTGTTCTTTTGTGGCCTAATCTATAATGGGCAAGCTTTGACAAAAATCATCTCCAAAAACAACAATCTTTCCTCTAAAAGGTTGATTGGACTCCATGATATCTTGCAGCAAATCATCAAAAGCTTTGATGGCTCTCGTTTTGCTATGGAAGCCTCGTCTCATAAGATGAGACTGGATTCAAAATTTAGTTTTGCGATACTGCTCTGCTTACTTAATTGACAAAATTTTTTCTTCCAAAAATCAAGTGGGATCTTAAATTTTCAGTGCACTCTCCTACCACCAAAAAGGATTGATGCTGCAACACCTGATGTTGCAATAAGAATTGCAACATGGCCATGTGATCGTATAACTGCAAGAAGCTCTTTGTATAAAAAAGTTTTCCTTGTTCCACCTGGACCATCAATAAAAAAGTTGCTACCGTTTGAATCAAAAATTGATTCTAAAATCAAATCAAATATGTATTTATGTTCCCTATTCAACTTTGAATGTAATAACAAATCTTCTGGGTCAATGTGTATATTTTTCTCATTTTGTATTTCTCTATTAAGATGCTCATGATAATCAACTGTTAAATCATATTCAGCAAATTGATAATCACTCAAGCTCTTCCCCATTTGTTATAGGGATCTATTAATATCTTGGAGGGTCATCCTTGTAACGTCCTCGAGTGTAGATGCATTATAGGAGGAAGCATGCTAGTAATCAGAATAAAGATAGTCTTTGAATGTTTGCCAACGTTGGTTAGGATTTGTCGGTGAACAATAGAAAAGGAGCATAGCAAATAAAAGTCTAAGCAAAGCTGGCATCTGAAATAAAACAGCCTCCTATAGATTTTGTTTTATATAAGAATCAGACGCTAGTAAGCCTAATTTTAGTGCGACCTCCCTAAAATAGCTTATTTTTCACCACCAACAGTCAATAAGTGATCAAATGATGTTGGTCCTTCAACATGCATAAGAAAAAACCTTAGGTAATACCTTTCTCCTTCTTTAGGGTCAATTGTATCTAACCTTCCTATAACTTTTCTTTGGCTCCTTTCTGACCATATTCTTGTTTTTAGGGTCCAAACAAAATGTCCTTAGCTTTTTTATTTGTTGAATTCATTTTTGAAAAATTAAGTTAACATTGCTTTTGAGAAGTCAATTTTTATCAATAAATAGGACAAATCTGAATTTTTGCTAAAGGAGATAGATTGTTGATCAAGAAGATGAACCTGAAGCACATAAACTGATGGACTCATCTCTACTAGATGAAACTCATATATACACCAAACAACTTCAAGAGGCAAAATCCAACAACCTTCCTAAAAATTACTGATTTCATCAATATCAACATTGGTTTTTTGATAAAAAATACTAAAATTAACAAGATCTTAGCCCTTGAAGACATACTTATACAAGTACTTAACAAGCTTAACAGTAGAACATATTTAAATTTTTATGTGGCAATTAATGAGAAGCAAAAAGTACAGACTATGAGAAGCCACCCATCTATTATCAACCTCATACTTACAAATATTTACTTTTCGGCCACATCTCTCCTTCTATAACATGCATAACTATCCCCACCATAAACAGTAAAAGGAGCAAAATTTTTAGGATATTGGTTCTTGTAGACACCCTTTCTCATTCAAGGGTTGTTTTTATTCATTTGACCACAAGGACCGTGGATCATATGGTTAATGACAAAAGAATATAATCGTGAAGTTTGAACAGGGTCTAGTATTTCAACATACATGATTTCGTCATAAGATTCTAGATTAAGTAATTTAGAATGCGGCTTAAGTATCAGCAACAAACGAACGTGAGGGAAACCACACTTTTGGAACTCAATAACATAAACATATGCGGCAATCTCTCCAAAGATCTATTTCTTAATTAGTTCATTTTTAAGGATCTTAAATTTAGCTATAAAAACTCTAGCCAATAAATTACGCCTATCTTGTAGCTTTTCATGAAACTCAAGATTTTCTTGAATCTCCTTCCACATTGGGATGCAAGTCATGGTGAGCAAAATGTCAAGTTTACCATACTTGTGTACTAGAGTCACTGCATCAAGATAACGACGTTTTATGTCTCTTGGACTACCGACAAACGTAGCTGGGAGCACAAATCGACAGCCAATTCGTTAACCTTCATTCTGACCGATGGCAATACTGGCCAAAACACCTTGTAATATCTCTATCCTTATCTCATTTTGTCCTAATCTATGCAAATCAAGCCTAGATGTTCAATCTTTATGTAAGCACCCACATCAAATTGTTGAAATAGCCTTAAGCTAGGGTTAGCATTGACTAATCTTGAAATAGGAAAAGAAAAACTTGCCTGTATTCTCCATATTAAACAGATCATATGGATCAACAAAAGAATTGAAATTAATGTCATTTGAAGCATTGTTCCTCATTCTCTTTGAAAGTAACTGCTTAATTCCATGATGCCTCCAGATTCACTATGAGGAAATAAAAGGGGATATTGAAGGGGATCGTAATAGGCATAGTAAGATTGGATTATATAACTTACGCCTGAATGACTATAGACTTGGATGTGTGGAGATTTGTCAACCCTTTCATCATCCACCTCAATCCATATAGCAACTACTTGTGATGTAGTAGGAAGATTGTATAGATGTTGATCAAGGCTAGGATAACACCTCAAGACTATTGTAGTGTCGAAATGTCCCTAAGACTCCTGAAGAACTTTGCATAGGGATTATGTTCTAGGACTGTCATAATGAATTTCAATGTATCCTCACGAAGTGTATCACAACTTTTTGTCCTTGTTGTAAGGTCCTCATTAATATCAAAAAAATAGAGTTGGATACTAGACACTCTCTCAGTTGTCGAAACTAAATTGTCAAGGAAATCATAAACTTGACTTTGAACATGAAATGTATAAACACCTTTCTTATTTTTTGTTAATTCTCCATCATACGTAGCTCTATACAAAGTAAAAGCCACATTATTATTATATGCACGAACATTCTTCCTGAAATGCTCAGACTCTTCATCACCATCAATAAATAATTGATTTAAAGCATATGGCATTTGAGGAGCAACAATGTAAAAAGGTTCATCTACAGTAATGCTATAAATGGTAGAATAAACAGGTTGATCACGAACTGGCTGACATGGACGTTCTCCTATAGACAACTCAAGTCAATCTAAATTATCTGTCATTTTAGATAGATCTATTTTATACTTCTTATTTGTACGACCAAAAACGACAGTAGCATTACTCTTCTTTGCAGCATAAGCTTCTCGACACCGCTGTAGAAGCTCACTTTTTTCATTTTCTGGCTTTTCATCATACTTTTTACACCTCTTGGCATTTCTATCCATCTTTGAAAGTAGACAAACCTAGAATGAAGGGAAAAATAACCAACAACTGTACACGCTAAAAAGATACTGAAAAAAAAGAAGGAAAACAAAGCCATAAATTAATAAAATAAGATAAAATTATCAATATGTAATTATTGTATTTCATTGTATAATTATATAATAAATTTTTTATATATGTGTACAATTTAATTGTATATTAAATAATTATATTTTGCAAATAAATTTAAATAGTAAATGATAATTTAGTTTAAAATATAGTAAATGATAATTTAGTTTAAAATAATTTTATACTATGTTGGAAAATTTTAAGATATAATGTAAATTAATGCAAACTAGTATTGAAATTAATATAAGTTTTCAGCTCAAAAGAAACTAATAATTTTGAAACAAATATATCATATATACAACGTTCTCAATAAGTTTATATTACTTTAATTTATCAAAGTCTCTCATGATACAATTTAAGAAGTCATTGAAAGTAACTATTTGAATTAATTATTGATTAAAATATTATTAAATTATCAATTCATTATCAAATTGTAAATATGATATAAATTCATAACAATTTTAAAATTTGAATACTTTAAACAAAAATCAAACTTTTCACTTATTATAAATGGATTTTAATTTCTTGACTTTTATAAGACGTTTTAATTACGATAGAAAAGCTTCATCTGACATTTAAACATAAAATCACTATAAAAATAAAAATGTTTTGAGAATTGTTTTTAATAACTCAATTATAAAATCATATATTTACTAGAGACGGTGAATTTCTTGTATATTAAAAAGACATTAGATGTTAATTTAATTTTGTTAAATAGTTTAATTTTTAATAAAATAATAGATGGTTTTATAATGTATCACTCATTAGTTTAAATTTTAAAAACTTTTCATAACTTTTTAAGATTCTAAAAAATAAATATATGTCATATATAATATTGTCTACATATATTTTAGGCGCGAAAAAATGTTTCATGATCATATTGAATGAATACAAACAAATCTATTTATTTTAAATTGAATACAGATTAGTATTTTAAAAATAAGATAATATATTTGGTATTTAGTCATTGTAGTAAAATTAATAAATACTTGTATATTGTATATGTAACCATAATCAAAGTTTACGATTAACTTTTTGATTAAAAATAAATACATTTTGAGAATTGATTGTAATAACTTTACTATAAAATCATATATTAATTTTAAAAAGTTAATTTCTTGTATATTTAAAAGACATTATATGTTAACTTAATTTTGTAAAATATTTTAACTTTTAATAGAATAATTGATGGTTTCATAATGTATCATGCATTAGTCAAAATTTTAAAAAAATTTATATGATAAGTTTTGAAGATTCTTAAAAGTAAATATATGCATATATATAATATTGTCTATATATATTTTTTGGTGCCAAAAAATCTATTATGATCATATTGAATGAATTAAAAAATATATTTATTTTAAATTGAATATAGAATAATATTTTAAAATTTATTTTATATATTTAGTATTTAGTTATTGTAGCAAAATTAATAAATACTTGTATATTGTAAATGTAACCATATTAAAAAAAATTAAAAAATTTACATGATAACTTTTGGAGATTCTTAAAAATAAATATATGCATATATAATATTGTCTATATATATTTTTGGTGCTGAAAAATCTATTATGGTCATATTTAGTGAATTAAAACAAATATATATATTTTAAATTGTATATAGAATAGTATTTTAAAATTTATTTTATATATTTAGTAGTTAGTATTTAGTTATTGTAGCAAAATTAGTAAATTCTTATATATTGTAAATGTAACCATATTAAAAATTCTTTAAAAAAATTTTCATGATAACTTTTGAAGATTCTTAAAAATAATTATACGCATATATAATATTATCTATATATATTTTTGGTGCGAAAAAATCTATTATGATCATATTGAATGAATTAAAACAAATATATTTATTTTAAATCAAATATAAAATAGTATTTTTAAAATTTATTTTATATATTTAGTATTTAGTATTTAGTTATTGTAACAAAATTAATAAATACTTGTATATTGTAAATGTAACCATATTAAAAACTTTTAAGAAATTTACATGATAACTTTTGAAGGTTCTTAAAAATAAATATATGCATATATAATATTGTCTATATATATTTTTGGTGTGAAAAATTTTATTATGATTATATTGAATAAATTAAAACAAATATATTTATTTAAAATCGAATATAGATTAGTATTTTGAGATTTATTTTATATATTTAGTATTTAGTGCAAAATTAATAAATACTTGTATATTGTAAATGTATATATGGGGTCTCTGATGGCTAGTGCTTTATGATGACGAAGAAGTAATGCAAAGGTTTGGGTTTTGTGAAATTTTAATAACTTGAAAATGATGCTGGATGACTAGAAGGCAAGTTCCACACAAATTGCATTAACAAAATAATAATAGCAGTAATAGCAACTAGATAATTTGATGTATATGAAAGTAGTTGTAGATGCCATCTAAATATATGAGAAGAAAATAGCTAATCTACTGAAACAATAAAAAACATTCATATGTATGGGTTGAAAGTACTTAAAAGACATTTGGAAGAATTGAAGAAAAAGTTAACATACCAAAACTTCATCCTAAAATATTAAAGCACTAAATAAATAAAGTAAAACTCGATATAATATTTTATAAGAGAAAACTAAAACATGCCTCAACAACACAAAGCAAATGCAAGGCAGACATCATATCATTATAGTTCGGAACTCGACCAACATCTTTAAATATATTCATTGGTGAACATCTTTGAGATGATACAAACCCACTTCTTCATTGATGGATAAATAATAAAAAAATGATCATGTCGATCGTATCATTTTAAACGAATAATCTGAAACCTAATAAGTTGTTTATTAAGTATATATACTAAGGACGAGTTGGGATGGACAACCACACAATCCATCTCGCTCGTTCATTTAATCCGACAGCTTATAACTGTTCATTGAATGTTGTGTCTTCCGTTCCATCCCGCTCGTTCATTTAATCTGATGGCTTATATCTGTTCATTGAATGTTGTGTCTTTATTATTACTATATGTTCATTGAATGTTGTGTCTGTCGATCCATCCCGCTCGTCCGTTTAATCTGACGGCTTAATGTTGTGTCTTTATTATTACTCTCCCTCTTCCCTTCATTCATTCGCTTTACCTGGAGTTCCGCAAAGCTTTCTCTCTCTTCCTTTACCTTTCTGCCCTTGCCTTCCTTTGCTCCTCTCTCGTTCTTTGTCAGCTCTCCGCCCTCGACGTCCTCTGCTTCTGTTTCAGTTTTTTTTAATTGTGTCTGCAGATGGCCTGCGGTTTATTTCCAACTGTGGTAAGTTTTCCTTTTTTTTTTTCTATAGTTGTGTTTTTGTTTTCCTTTTTGTCGTTGAGTTTTTTCCTTCCACTTTCATCCAAGTTTTATTGTGTGTACAGATGGGCTGCGGTACAGATACGATTCTTTTTTTTTTTCTGCTTCTGTTTCAGTTTTTTAAATTGTGTCTGCAGATGGCCTGCGGTTTATTTCCAACTGTGGTAAGTTTTCCTTTTTTTCCTTTGCAGTTGTGTTTTTGTTTTTCTTTTTGTCTTTGCATTTTTTCCTTCCACTTTCATCCAGGTTTTATTGTGTGTACAGATGGGTTGCGGTATAGATCTCTCCGCCCTTGACGTCCTCTGCTTCTGTTTCAGTTTTTTTTAATTGTGTCTGTAGATGGCCTACTGTTTATTTCCAACTGTGGTAAGTTTTCCTTTTTTTTGTTTTCTCTGTAGTTGTGTTTTTGTTTTCCTTTTTGTCTTTGCGTTTTTTCCTTCCACTTTCATCCAGGTTTTATTGTGTGTATAGATGGCCTATGGTTTTATCAGCTGCGGTACAGATACGATTCTAGTTTTTCTTTTGTTTCTCTACAGCTGTGGTAAGTTTTCATACTGTGGTAACTTTTCCTTTTTTGTTTCTCTGCGGCAAGTTTTCGTACTGTGGTAACTTTTCCTTTTTTGTTTCTTTGCAGTTGTGTTTTTTTTTTCCTTTTTGTCTTTGCGTTTTTCCCTTTCACTTTCATCCAGGTTTTATTGTGTGTACAGATGGCCTACGGTTTTATCGGCTGCGGTACATATACGGTTCTCTGTTTCTTTGCATCTGTGGTAAGTTTTCGTACTGTGGTAAGTTTTTCTTTTTTGTTTCTCTGCAGTTGTGTTTTTGTTTTCCTTTTTATCTTTGCATTTTTCCTTCCACTTTCATCCAGGTTTTATTGTGTGTACAGATGGCCTACGGTTTTATCGGCTGCGGTACAAATTTTATTCAACATTTGGAGTTTCTCTCCAGTTTTGTTAGGTTCTTGTTTTTGCTTTTGTTTCTCTGCAGCTCTGCTAAGTTCTCGTTGTTGCTTGATTCTTGTTCCTTTTTGTCTTGGAGTTTCTTAGTCCGATAATGATTGGTAATTTGTTGTTTTTGCTTTTGTTTCTCTGCAGCTGTGGTAACAGCTTAATGCCATGATGCCATTCTGATTCGCCCCACGGAAATAAAAGTGGATATTAAAGCGGGTCATAGCATGCATAATAAGATTGAATTGTATAACTCCGACCTGAGTGAATGTAGACTTGGAAATGAGGAGATTTATCATGTTGTTCTTCATTAGTTTTTGTCCATATCGCAGCCACTTGTGATGCAATAGGAAGATTGTAAACGCGTTGATCAAGAGCAGGATAACATAAGAGAACAGTTTCCTGATTTTTAAGCGATGGAATATCTTTAAGACTTCAAAAGAACCTAGCATGAGGGTTATCTTGAAGAATTATCATAATGAGCTTCAAAGAACTGATGAACCTAGCATAAGGGTAATGAGCTTCAATGTATTTTGACGAAGTTTATCAGAACTACTGATCCTTTTTTGTAGTTCTTCTTCATCAGTGTCAAAGAAATAAAATTAGATTCCAGATACCTTAAAAGATGTGCATAATATACTAAATAATAAAATATTAATATTATATAGCATAATATGGTTTAACCGGCCCGTCTTAGTTTCTGCGTCGTCTTAGTTTTCGCTTTGCCTTACTTTTGTCTGTGCATTTCGTCTTACTTTTGTCTCCATGCTTTGTCTTATTTTTACTTCGCCGCTTAGTCTCACTTTTTCTAAAGTTAATCGCTTTGTCTTAGTTTCCGCTTCATCTTAGTTTCCACATCCTTTGACTTTTGTCTTTGCGTTTCCTCTTATTTTTATCTCCGCGGTTCGTCTCATTTGTCTCCACGCACTTAACAGATGTGCATAATATGATAAATAATAAAAGGTTAATATTATATAGCATATGGTTTTTATTGATATAATAATTATCCTGATAGAAGAAACGCTTTTCTACATTCCACCGCTTCGTCTTAGTTTTCGCTTCGTCTTACTTCTCTGTGATTTTTATTCTACTTCGTCTTAGTTTCCGCATCCTCTGACTTTTGTCTCTGTGGTTCGTCTTATTTTTGCTTCATTTATGATTCCGTCTCACTTTGGGACTTTTGTCTGTGCACTTCGTCTAACTTTTGTCTCTGTGCTTTGTCTTATTTTTGCTTCTCCGCTTCGTCTTACTTTTGTATCTTAATATAAGGAATGCTTTTCTTAAGTCAACCGTTTCGTCTTAGTCTCCCCTTCGTCTTAGTTTCCACTTCGTCTTACTTTTGTCTACACACTTCGTCTTATTTTTGTCTCCACGGTTCGTCTTATTTTTGCTTCACTTGAACTTTTGTATCTTAATATAAGAAACGCTTTTCTAAAGTCAATCGCTTCATCTTAGTTTCCTCTTCGTCTTAGTTTCGACTTTCTCTTATTTTTGTCTCCACGCTTCGTCTTATTTTTCTCTCCGGGGTTCGTCTTATTTTTGCTTCATTTATGCTGCCGTCTCAGTTTGGCTTTCCTTGCTTCGTCTCATTTTGGCTTCCGCAGCTTCGTCTTAGTTTTCTTCGGCCTTACCGAAATGATACATTGCTTTCTAATATTATTATTGTTTGATTTCCATCAAAATCATTAATCGTCTTATTTTTGCTTCATAATCTCCCATTCTTTGATGATAACAAATAATCAAAGTTTTTAGAAAGAAAGTTTTATTAATAGGATATACAATATAAGACTGTATACAATTCGAAAAGAAAATCTTGCCAAATGAAATTAAAACAACAAAATGCTTTGATTACCTCAGTACATTTCTCTTCTTCTTCTCCAGTTCTTCTCCTCTTCTTATCTCTTACCTTTCTATCCTTTCTCAGCCTATCTTTCTTATTTTGGCCTTTCTCCCCCTATTTGTTATTGATAAAAAAGATTGTGACCGAAGATGTTTCATAACTTCAGAAAACATTTCTTTGATTTCGCTGCGGAGTGACTTTATGTCTTCTTGTATATGCTGCACTTCCTTATACAAGTCACTCAATGAAGGACAGGGATCATCAAGCTTATCATCGTGCTTCTGTTGCGCCGCTTCAGTACCGATAGTGGTAGTATATGCGTCTGAAGATATGACATCTGGTCCAGTGATTACAAAGGTGGGAGGTTTGAAAGATAAGTTTGGTTCCGAAAGATCATGGCCATCAGGACTGGGTAGTCTTGGAACTTGTGTTCCAAATAGGTTCAGTACTTCTCCAATGGAGGACACAGAACTCAAGGATCTAATGTAATTAAGTGCACAAGAGTCTCTATGCTCAACATAACATCTCCAATTTTCATGGATCTGTACTGCCCTTCTGTAATTCTGCCAACTACCTGACAAGTTTCCTTGGTGGTTGGACGACCACAATTACTTCCTGATGCCTTTGAAATGTAATGGGAGACATGCGTTCCTCTCTGTTGAACTGCATAACATGCATTATCTATGTTTCTGACTTCATTTGCAACCTCATCTTCCGTCAAATCACCCCTCGTCCCTTCAGGGTACATTTTCTTCTTCCCCTTTTCGACATTGCAAACAATGTAAGGTCTTGGTTGTATGTTAGGTACAATCTTGATCATAGTTCTTTTTGTAACTGGAAATATAGTGTACCTCTGCTTTGTCATCCCTATGGGGTATGGTCTGGTTCTCTCATCTCGCAGGACACTATATAACCTTATCTCTCCATCATTCAACAGATGCATTGTATCACTATTTACCAAGATTGGTTCAAATTGTACCTTGATTGACCTTTTCGGGATTTTTCTAATCATTAGAGAGCTGTTACTCCTCATAGGTTGAGCTTCTTCAATAATTTTCATTTTTAAATCCTCTTTTCTCAATGGTTGAGAAGGATTTAGTTGTGCTCGATTGTGTTCAACTGTCCTTTTCTTCTGTTGAACAACAGAAGGAGTGCTCTTCTTCTCACTTCTTTTTTGCTTCTTTTTGTCTCCAATCAGTCGAGGAGTCTGTTGTTGAGGTTGAATTTTCTTCTTATGAAATTCCAACCTCTTTTCAGTCTCAGCTTCTGAAATTCCAGCCTCCGGTCCTTGCGTCTCAGAGTCTCCACCCTGATTCAACTCTTTTCTTTTCTTTTCCTCTTGTTGACGTGCGGTTCGTACTCTAGGTGACCTTTTTGCTTGCTTGGGTTTCTCTGAAAGGAATGTTTCCCCCTTCCTCTTCAAGGTCGTTTGGCTCTCTGTCTGTTGTACTTGGATAGAATCTGGAGAATCTGTTCCTTCTGTTTCCAGATTCTTCAAACCCATTCTATTAATAGTTGAAGCATTGATGCTGCTTTTGATATTTATCTTCATCTTGTTCCCTATCTGCAGGCGAACTCCAGAATCTCGGAAGATTCTTATCAGCATCGTCCCATATGTTAGGCCGGTCTAGTCTTTCTTCGACTTGATGATATAATGGAAAATAAGCTATGGAAGATCTATGGACTGGCGATTGAGTAGATGATATAAACATTGCTCATCTAACGTCGTCACCAGATTTCTCGATTCTGTTCTTTGTAGAACACAATGATAGAGAAGTAAGTGTAGAACCCTAGCCTTCAGCACAAGACTTGAGGCCTTCTTCTCCTTTGGGTTATTACTTCCATATAGTTGCCGGTTAATCTGAATCTCATCCGCCCCAACTTGAGTCATCCGTTTAGCCTTGTGAGAAAGCTTTACTCCTACATATGCACACTCAGTAGTCTTCTCGATTGCCTCCAGCGTCACGATGATTGACAATCTGTCTACAACTGACATTAGATGTAACATCCCGTTCCCCTACTGCGGGTTAGAACCCTAAAATTTGGTACATGTGAGCTAAAGCAAGATTAAGAAAATTTCATTTCATGCTCATGCATCATATCCGCATACACATTTATGAATTTGATTATTGCACACATTAAATTAATTGTTCATGCACTCAATTGACATTTTTCGGGTATAAATGGTCGTTTTAATGTGAATATGATGCGTATTATATTTTTGTGCCTTAAAAATTGTGTGGGAATAGATAAGAAGTGAATTAGAATTTTTGGAGAAAATTTGGAAATTTTATGAAATTTAGGGTATTTTGGACCAGAAAAAAATTGCCAAGTGGCAGAACAATCGGTGAATAGTAGTGGAATTTTAGAGTCAAATAGCAATGGAAATTTTTATAAATGATTTTGGGATTTAATGATAAGTGTCATTGAAATTTTGGAGACAATTGGAGTAGAAATTGGAGACAAAATGGACTAGTTATTAAAGTGGACATTTGGA
>JAOTAX010130408.1:0-18736 GCA_025629825.1 Erythroxylum guanchezii | reverse complement strand
CTATGAATAAATGCGTAAGCAAGAAACCTGTTCCTCTACGATCAGAGGCTAGTAGCATGCTCAGTCAGTGAATGCAATGAAATCTATCAGTCTGACCCAACATTACCATAATACCCTTTTGCTACCAGTAACGGGATGTTACAGTAAAACTCACAAGGAAAGCTAGCACCAAATTAATCAAGTTCATATCATATAGACAAACAATTAAACTTAGAGAGTTACAAACTTGAGAGGACGAATGGTCTATAAGTACCACATCTCCATATTGGAACATATTTAAGGAAATATTTCTCTTAGAAAAGACATTCATAATGTACTTTGTATATTATTTCTTTGTGCTATTTTTTTAAAAATAAATAAAAGCACATATTTGGGTCTAAAAAACTATTTGCTCAAAAAAATAAACTTGTAGAAATCCTCAGTTATAAGAGAAGTCTCTTAACTTCTTGACATAAGACAAAAGTTTGTAGGATAAAAATATTAGGTCCAAAATAGGTCTCTTACCTTCCTAACAAAAAACCAAAACAAAAGACTTACAAGTAAAAAATTTCTTAGGTCCAGGGGAAGTCTCTCAATTTCCTAAACAAGATAAGAATTTATAAGTTAAAAAGTAAAGGTCTAAGGAAAGTCTTTTAACTCCTTGGTAAAAATTAAAACCTAAAAGTCAAAATACCTTAGCTATAAGAGGTCTCTAAACTTTTTAACAAAAAGTAAAAACCTTTAGGTTAAAAAAAAATCATGTTTAAGAAAAGTCTACTAACTTTCTAGAAAAAAAAATAAGACTACAAGTTAAAGAACCTTAGGTCTAAAAGAAGTCTTTTAACTCTTTAACAAAAGAATAAACATTTGTAAGTCAAAATATCTCAATTCCAAAAGAAGTCTATCAATTCCCTAGTAAAAAAAATAAAAATTTGCAAGCTAAAAAACCTCAAGTCGAGGAAAAGACTTTCAGCTCTCTAGTATAAGATAAAAACTTACAAATCAAAAACCTTAAATAAAAGATAAGTCTTTTAACTTCATGAAACAAGGTAAAAACTTGGAGGCTAAAACTACCCAACTAGTAAAAGAACTCAATTTTTTAGTTAAGATGAAATAAATCCTATATAAAAAAAATGTAGCAGGGTTTTAAAAAGTTTTTTAAGATTTATGAAAAAAATGAAAGATCACAAACTAAAACTACTTAGGAAAAATATCTCAAGTGACAAAGCTTATGAGGAACTTTAAAATAAAGTGACATATTTGAATATTCTAAATAAACTTAGCTAATCTATCAAAATATATTTAAACAATGTTTGCGAAAATAAAAATTAGTAAAAATACAAGAATAAGTTACATATTTAAGTTTAAGCTTGACATGCTTATTAAGTTGATCTAATAAAAATAGAGATTATGTTATCCACCCGAAAAGCATAACTCTACAACATCAAGAAATATGGTGTAAAAGATAATACAGAATGTAATAAGTGAATAAAATGCTCACACTTTTACAAGATACACCCCCACATTCTAGGGGAAGAGTTTTAGAAAGAAAGGAGCAATAATGACTAAATTAAAGTAGGGTTGTCATCATAAATAACAATAAGTTTGACATTAGTAGGATTGGAGGGTCCTCACCATCATACCCAATCACCTTAGTCTCATCATTAATTTTTCCAAATTCATCAAGCTCTTCAGTTTGAGAGACCTAAAGCTCTATGGAAGCATTATATGATATCCATACTTACAAATAAGAAATTTGGACAACGTTTTGACCTTGTTAGACCTTAATGAAATTGTTATTACCTGCTTTTTTCTTCTTCATAACCCTATTTGATTGCTTGTAAACCTTCTCTAAACGATGACTACAAGCAGCTAGAACTTGAATAATAAAACATAAAAAGTTCAAGCCTATAGAGATGATTGAAATAAGGAAATAAAAATTAAAACTTACCTTAGTTATGTCCCTCTAAGGATATGTTTTGATAAAGTCATATTATATTATCTAGGCTTGCTCAACTACTATGGTTGACCATAGCTTGCACCATCTTTAAACCCATCCCAACCTTAGCAAAAATGATGTTACACTTCTTCTCATTAAATTAAGGATATAACTTGTCATCTTCCTCAATAATCATAAAAGGCTTAGTGAGAGAGACATTGTTCTTCAAAATGGGAGGAATAAGAGAAGATGTATAAGCAAGTATGGAAGTAATAGGAGAATATGCTTAACAATAATGACATGATTACTATGAGCCATCTTTTGCGTTTTCTTTTTCTTGGATGATGACGTTACTAATTCATTTTTCTTTATTTTCTTAGTGGGTGATAGCATCTTATTGATTTTATGGATGCAATTAAAAGCATAAGGTTAGATAAAAGTTTGACACTTTGAAAAAATGTTAAAATAAGAAGAAGAAACCTACAGAAACTAATTGTATCTACAAGACACCTCCACTTGCATCAAATCTCATAAAGGAGTGTTTCTCATAGGGAGAAGAGGGTGGGTAACTAGTCTTTAGTTTCAGTGTTCTGTTATCATTATCTCATTAGTTGAACCTATCATCTAGACCTATCCATATTATTCTTAAATTCTATAAACTTCTTCATTTATTAGAAGGACACATTTTTCTTTCTAATCATACATACCTTTAAGGATGGTTAGTAGCCATAATCCACTCTTAATGCTCAAGTTATATAACCCACTTTACATCAACTTAAAGAGCACATGATTTGAAAAAGTTCCCTAGTATGGTAAGTGAAGATAAAAAAAACCCAAGTAAACTCTAATGATAAGGCCAAAATTGGCTAGGCTTAAGCATAACACACTTAAAATATAAAGACTAACATGATGGTAGAAAGACAAAGTCCACAATTTAAAAGCATCATAATAAAATTTCACCTTACCATGTTATATATCCTTTCATCTATACCAGGATAACTAATACCTATACTCTCAAAGATGTTAGACTTTTCATGCATCTTTTAGAACTTATTCTTCCTGGATTTATTAGGTTTAAGTTTTACCTTATAGTCATCATCATAATCCCTAAGAAGGGAGTTATATGATTAATTACTCAAACTCTTACATGTAAAATTCAAATTCATAGGATTTCTATATCGGGTGCCTTAAAACTATATGGTATTCAAAATGAATACTACTAGACCTACTATACTCAGAGTTATTATTCCTATGTTTAGAAGCAATTGATCTTACATCATTGAAAGAAGAACTAGCATCACTATCCATCCTAATTCTATCCCTATTAATCTATATCCTACTTTTGTGAAATGTCATATAAATAAAGGAGACACCACAAACTATGAAAACTCATTCAATTGTAAAAAATATTTGTCATATATTAAGCATCTTTTATGAACATATGCGTTAGAATGTTATCACCAAAAAAAAACTATAATACTATAACAAATTTTTTGTATAAACTTATTAACTAGAGCCACTCCAACAAGCTAATGATGATTCTAAAGTCACTCCAAGAAGCCAATATTAGTCATCATGTTCCTTATTTTTAATTTTGTCAAAGATTCTCTTGCAATTTTTAAAATTTTTTAGCTTATTGTATATGTTAAACTTCTTCGAATATTTTATTGATAAATTCTTGTTGTGACATTTTACATCACTTATTTTGCAAAGATTTATAAAAAATTGATAAAACATATTTTAAAATAAAAATAAAATTAAAAGGTGTTACAGTAAAATACATATAAATTTTAGAGATTAACATACTAAATTTAAGGAAAATTTGAACAATAAAATTTTAAAAATTAAAAAATAAATGCTAATTTCTAAATAAAATTAGATAACAGAGATTATAAAATATGAAACTATCATGCAAAATTAAATATGTAAATATCAATTAAAAATAGACATACAAACTATTTATAAAAGTTGTTAAGCATTAAAAGAAATAATATTGACTAAGAACTAATTTCTAAAAATCATGTAAAAACATTATTTTTATGACATAAATCAAAATTGACATTCATAATTTTATAATCTTGAATAAGCAATTGTTATAAATTATAAGAGTGTAATGTTGCATACGTGATGAGGAAGATGCTATTATAAAAAGAAATCGATAAATTTTACTAAGTTCTTGGTTAAAATTAGTTTGTCTTTCTTAACTCTCTTTTGGCTATAGAAGCTTGATGGTAAACGATATGTAACCATAACTAGTAGAGAGATGACCAATTTATATATCTATGAATGATTTTTAATCTGGTACGTTCATCAAGTGACCAAAATACATTTAATATTTATTCTACTATTAAATAGGAAATATAGGTCAAATATAACTCTTTAATTTTATTAATAATATTATTAAATAATAGAATTTGGCCATTAATTAGGCCACATTCTTGTATTCTCCCACTTAGCTCGAGACTTTAAACTTTAGTTTAATAGCATAAACATTAAGCGCACATAAATAAATCTCTTAATATGATCATAATTTACCTCAACACAATAAACCACATAATGTAGGTCATAGTGTTCATACCCATTCCCAAGGAGGTAATGATGCTCAAATAAGTTACATGGGACTAAACAAAGAGAGATCACTATAACATAATACTTTGCTAAATTAAGTGGTCTATGACAAGAATTAGACTATTATCAACATTTCCAACCCGCATAATAATCTATGGGTTATAGATTCTACAACATTAGATCATATGACAGGCTCTTACAATAATTTTGTTTACTTATACTCCATGTTTAAGCAAAGATAAAGTCAATGTTGCAAATGTTTCCTTATTTCCTATGTATGGAGGCAGGCCAGAGATCATGAACAAAGAAGAAATTTCTAGAAGATACATTGATACTCTCTTAATCAAGCTAAGGTCCATATTCAATCAATTTTATTTGGAAACAATATATAGATTGTTGTTTGCTGAAGAAGAAGACGCACGAAGCATAAGCTGAGGCAGACAACAAGCACACAAATAATCAGATTTAGGGGACAACACAATAAAAAAGGCAGACAATAGTCGACCTACCACGATGAAATGTCGACCTTCAGATATAGACACCCGATGAGCGTGTGAGTTGAGTTACTCAGTGTGTGTGACAACAATAACAAATAATTACACATAGGGGAGAAGAGGTAAGAAACGCAAGATGACGGATTGTATGGGAAGAAGATGGTAGATTAGGGATTAGGGATTGGAGGATGTTTATCCAAAAACGTTACGTCAGACACTATGTTTCATATGTCCAAAAACGGAGCGTGGGAGGGAGGAGTTTGGTTCTAAACACATCATTTCCTCCTCACGCAGAGACGTTTCATTTCATCTGTCCAAAAACGTTGCGTTTAATGGTTCGAAACACAGTGTCTCCTCCTCACGCAGAGACGTTGCAATTCATATGGATGTGGGACCCACCTCTATAACCATGTCAGCATCTGGCATCCACAGAATAAAAAAAATCCACGTCATATTTGAACGGGCCATGTTAGTAGATAATTGATGGTGCCCTAACGTTGTCAGTGGTTATGGTTCAATTTGAACATTTTCCAAACGTTAGGGTTTAGTTTGAATATTTGATAAACGTTAGGGTTCAATTTGAACACTGTGAAACGTTAAGGGCTATTTTGTACATCCATAAAAACGTTAGGGGCTAATTAGTCCTTTTGGCCTTACTTAAATTGAATCCTTATTTATGTATAGTAATTTATAAAGGAAATTGCACGGCTCACCATGACTCCTTCAACTTATTTTTCTGTACATCACTTTTTTTAATTTAACTTTTTTTAATCCTATATAAAGAATTTCAAAATGGTTATATAATTTTGAAGTTTAAACAAAAAGTTAGTAGAATTTATTGGACAGTAATTTCTCAAAAAAAGAAAAAAGTGAAGAATACATTGGAGAGTTGGAACTAAAATTATTAAAAACTAATCGAAACCATAAAGAAAACAATTAAAAATATATAAAAAACGTAACCTGTGTCGATGCAATTAAGTTTTAATACTTTCACATTAAGAATAAGAGGTCTCAAATTTGAACTTTCACATGAAAATGCAAATGACAAGCGAATTACTTATATTGAGAAATTCAAACTGGTTCAATGTTTCACTTGACCATCTTCTTCAGTTGCGTTGGAAGAGCATTTTGTACTAATTATTAAACTGCATATTTCGATCAAACTAATCATTTAAAGTTTACAAGTTAAAATTAGGCGTGGTAGGCGAAAGACCAAGGTAAGTATGATTTTGAATAACAAAAAGGGTTTATAAGTAGGACCCTTATTTTCCAATGCACCTACTTTTAAATTTCAGTAGCCCCCTTGATTATCGTAACGAAAATATTTGAAAATGAAACCATGTCAACAGGTGTCCTGCTCCTAGGGCCTAAACGTCTGGCGTTGACCGTGGTGACATATGGCAAACACACATGGAATTTAGGAATGATACCTGTGAGGCAGTGATGCATAAATTTGGCCTGAGAAGCCAGTAATTGCATAGCCAATAGTTCAACAATCAATTATATTTGTATTACTACTAAGAGACTCAATTATTCGAGATGAACCAATCCCAGAACACTAGTTTCCAAGCTGGTCAGGCCAAGGGCCAAGCTGAGGTGAGCTTTTTTAATTCACATTGTTCTCAGAATTTGACGTGAACTAATGTCCTTTTAACATTTTTCTTTAATAGGAAAAGGACAGCCAAATGATGGACAAGGCCAAGGACATGGCTCACTCTGCCATGGAGTCAACCCAACAGGTACATGAAGCTCTTTACTCCTACAGCAGGAAACATCAAAGCATATTAATTGTTGTTTTTGTGGAAATTTTGCAGGCTGGGCAGCAACTTCAGGAAAAGGCACAAGGTGCTGCTGACGCAGTCAAGAATGCAGTGAGCGGCAACAAATGAGAGAGAGAAACCATATTTCTCCCCAATCTTGTTTTAGATTCGTCCATCTATCGTGTTCTAGCTTCGCATAAATTTTCATGTCCCATCTTTTTTTTTCTCGATCAAGGAAAATTTTCCCCGAGTTATTCCAGATGCAGTAAATAAGCAAATATGATTTTCTCTTCTATGCTTCGTCCCTGTTAATTCAGGTATAAATTACCGGGCCAACTTTCTTGTGGAATTCTTAACATTTCACGGTATATTATCTTGGACATGGAATATTACTACAACTTTTGACATAATCAATAATTTCATATGATACAAGAAAGTGCAAATGCTAATGCAAGCATCCGCTAGTATCCAATTATCTTTATCTCCTATAGATATGTTATGAATTAGTCTGTCTCATCACAAGCTCCCTTTCGCTGCGGGCTTATCACATCTCAAAGCCTTTTCCTTTGTTCCACTCAATGCAAAGTTCAAAGGACCAATATTGGTGATGGTCATACTATAATTTTACTCTCCTATAGTTATTCCGCATGCAATTTATTTAAATGGAGCAGAGTATATAATATGTTCGTAAAAGGCTGCATCAAACAAATTAGCATTGGTTTTGATCTACAAATAAGTAACTAATGACTTAATTGTTATTTCTTGTTAGTATATGTACATGAATGATTATGTGAATTTTAACAAGGGTTATCTTTGACAAAAATATTATTGTTGGACCATTAAAATTATAGAATATATTAAAATTTGAGCTAATTTTATGATACATAAAAAGGAGCATTTCCCTTTATAATTCTCTTTAGTTTTAGTTTAATTATAAAAAACGTTGTTAACAAAGATTAAAAAATGTCCAACATCTTCATTGTGAATTTTATTTACATATAGTATTATTTTTAATTTCTAAGATATAAATTACAAAACAAAGAAAATGTTGATTTAAAAATTAACATGTATCATCATTTGATTTGTTGGTGATTATACGGATATAACTTTTGCATGACCGAAAGGTTGAATTTATAATTTGAGCTAGACATTATATATTAAAAATAATAAAAAAGGAAAGTGGTCTCGTTTGTTTCTTTTTTTTGACGCAATTGAAAGTAAGAAATATAAACAACCAAGAAAACATGGGGCTACTGACTTTCAAAAAGAACGCCAAACGTATCAACTAACAAAACAATGCCAACCTCAGGAGGAGGAGCTTCCAAAAATTGAAAGGAGGTAGATGAACGACTACCCATTTTTGCAAGCCTATCAGCGACTTGATTTCCTCGCGTAAGCAATGAATAATTTAAACATGCCAATCCCAGTGTAACATTGTTGAAATATCACCCAACAAGTTAGCATGAGGATGAACTAGAAAATGTCCCTCTCGAACCAAAGGAATCGCTTCTTGAGAATCTGAACAAAGGATAATACGCCTATGCCCCCTATCCCAGGCCGAGAGGAGACCAAAGAAGATTGCAGACAACTCTGCAACCATATTAGTAGCAGTGCCAATACTATCATAGAAACCCCCTAACCAAGTACCAATAGGATCCCGAAGAACACCGCCAAATCCAGCCCCACCCGGATTACCCCGTGAGCTTCCATCAACGTTAACATAGATTTCATCAGCCACTAGAAAGTTCCAGCCAACCCAACGACTGACATGATCATCACTATTACCCATATTGCCCAACGATGTATTCCAATCAACAATCGCACAATGTAATTGAGACATAAGCGAGCAAGCAACATCTTGATCTCTAAAGGTATCATGGTTTCGCATGAGCCAAATAATCCATATACCAGTGAGGAAAACAATATCGAGCCAACAGCCAGCCCCTAAATTAGAAGAATCCCGACTCTATTTTTTGAACCAAGAAACACACGAGCCAGAATAGAAATGAGGGGGCAAGACTTCAAACAGTCATGAAATAGATGCTTCATTGATTCGACACCATAATTACACCGACAACACATACCGAAAGTGCCAAAGTGACGATGGTGACGGAACTCTTGGGTGTGGACTCTCTCATGAACAATGAGCCAAGCTAGGAACTGAACCTTCTCAGGACAACGAAGCTTTTAGATCCACATCCAATCCAATCTGGGAACAACTGTAGGGCTCCCAGCAGCACAACGTGTAAGCCAATCAACAACAGACTTAACTGTAAAAACCCCATTTAGAGAATTGCCCCAAAAGATCCTGTCCACTCCTATGGAGAAACGTGGTTGAAAAACCTTGGGAGACAGAGCTTGAACTGCGATCGGGATTTCCGAAGTCACCCTGCCCCAATCCCATTGTCCATCCTCTTGCAGCACATCACTAACTATCAAATCGACATCCTCATCCTTTATTGAAAGAAAAAAATTTTGCAACAGTCCAAAGCCTAGGAAATTGTCTCGCCAAAAGGAGATCGAGCTACCATTACCAATGTGATACCGGAACTCCTTGAAAAGGACATGAGCTACTTTAACAAGCGATTGCCAACACTTCGAACCACCAATAGAATCCCTCATACTGAGAATGTCACCTCCGCGAATATATTTCTTTTCAAGCATTTGGATCCAAGGCTTGTCAAAGTTATTAAGCAATGTCGAAATGGCCTTACCAAGCAAGGTCGTGTTAAAAGTGTGGCAGTCTCACAAGCCCAAACCACCCAACCTCTTTAGCTTTGTAACCACAGGCCAAGCGACAAGATGAATACCATGAGAATTGCCATTTGAACTCCAAATAAAGGATTTGGTTACTTTATCCAATTTCTCACACACCGAAGTCGGAAACCAAGTAGTTTGCATAAGATAGTTGGGGATAACATTAATAGAAGCCTTGGCTAGAGTTGTACGACCTACAAAATTTAACAATTTATTTTTCCAACCTGCCAACTTTTGCTCCACTCGAGACACAAACTCATCAAAGGAGGTTTTATTAGGAGTCCCATCTCCAAGAGAAACCCTAAATATTTGCCTATAGTAGAAGAATAGTTGAAGCCCAAAATCTGCCCAAGCCGATCACGAGTATTTCTAGGAACTCCAGGAGAAGAGAAAAATTTTGACTTGGCCAAATAGAGTCGCATCCCCGACGCCTCACAAAAGTCATGAAGGATCGATGAAAGAATTCGCACTTGGGAGATTGTTGCCTTTGAGTAAAGAAAAACATCATCAGCAAAAAATAAGTGAGAAATCCGAGGCCCGCCTCTACTAACTAAAATCGGTTTCAAACGACCATCAATAACCTTGTGAGAAATTAAAGCGTCCAACTTCTCCATACACAACACAAATAGGTAAGGTGAGATTGGGTCACCTTGTTGAAGACCACTACTAGGTTTAAAGGTTGGAAGACATTCCCCATTCCATATTACAGTCATAGTTGTCCGTCGAATACAATTTAAGATCAAAGAACATATACGGGGAGGGAACAGAAAATCTCTTAAAGCAGCCTCCAAAAAAGTCCAATTAACCCGATCGTAGGCTTTCTCAAGGTCTAGTTTAATCAGCATTGACCTAGTGCTACCTTTGGCTTTCCGAAAATAATGCATAATTTCTCTGGCCATGATAATATTATCAGTTGTGCTTCAGCTCGGGATAAAACTGGTTTGGCAGGGATGAATTAACTCATTCATGAACGGTCTCAGTCAATTAACTAACACCTTAGTAATGAGCTTATAGAGAACATTGTAAAGACTAACTGGGTGAAGTTTGGTAATTCTATCCAGAGCCACCTCTTTAGGGAGCAACACAATAAGAGTTTTGGCGAGCATATCATCGATATCACCACTCGCAAAGGCCTATTGCACCATAGTCGTAATCAAGCTCCTAATAAAGGCCCAATATTTCTTGAAAAAAATGGGTTAAAACCCATCCGGACTGGGAGATGTATAACTACTCATAGAGAATAAAGCATTTTTAACTTCAGTTGTTGTCACTTGCGCCAAAAAGGACCGAGTGGCTTCCTCCCCTAACTTATTGTGGAAAGTCGACGCTGTACTAATGCCGGTCCCCTCATTACGACCAAACTGCTCATAAAAATAGTTATAAACATCCTGCTTTATTGCATCCCATCATCACACCACTCCTCCGAGTTCATAAGTTTCAGTTTGTCAATCTTGTTGCGTCTACAATGAGCAATTGTTATGGCATGAAAGTATCTAGTATTTCTATCCCCAAATAAGAGGTGGTGCTCACGGCTCTTTTGGAACCACAAAGCCTCTTCTTGAGCTAATACTTGATTGTATTCTGTAATCAGTTGCTTCTCAAGGGAAGTCAATTGGCTAGACAAGTAAAATTGAAGTTGATTTTGGACCCCCCTAATTCGGGCCAAAGGAGATCTCTTCCGTCGAAAAATGTTACTAAACACATGCTTGTTGAAATGGATAGCTGCCTGCTCAATCTTTTTAAGGGCCATCTCTGGGTGATCCGATTGATCCCAATTCCCATAAACAACACTATCAAAACGGTCGTCGGACAGCCATGCTGCTTTAAAGCGAAAAGGTTTATTGTGGGGAACGAAATTGTTACCCCCAGTTTTCAGGAGCAAAGGGCAATGATCTGGATGAACTCGAGGCAAATGATGTAGCACAGCATCTGGAAAAGATAGTCTCTAATCAACATTGCTAGCCACTCGGTCCAGCCTCTCTTACACAGAAGGCATCATATTGCGAACCCAAATGAATCTCGAACCCACATACCCAAGGTCAATAAGGTCACAGTTATGTAAATGGCTCTGAAACTTTGCCATTTGTGAAGGAAAAAAGCACCCCCTTCTCCACGTGACAAGACACATCATTCATAGCCCCAATAGCCACCCATGGTTCCTTGCGCAGCCAAACATCCGATTTTAAATGGTCCCAAAGCAAATCTCTAGTCATGGGAACGGGAGTAGCATAAATGGCATAGAGCAAGAAGGTAACACCATCCGTTCTACTAATCTGCCCAGTGATACATTGCCTCATAGAAAAAAGTTCAGAGAAAGTACACACATTGGTCTTTCAAAGCACCCATATACCACCAGAAAAAACATGCGGGTCTTGAATAGCACTTCCATCAAAGCAAAGCCTAGACTAGAACCGACGCAATCGAGCAAATTTAATCATCGGTTCAGAAATAACAACAATATCTGCAAGTTGGTTCCGGAGCAAGTACCGGATATGTCTCCAAGCGTTCCTATTGCAACCCCTCGCACATTCCGATAGATAATATTGAACTTAATCATTATGAAAAATAAGAAATAGGAAGAGAGAAATAGGAGCCAAACTAAACTTACATTAGTTTTGCATGTTGGCAAGCTCGTCCAGAGCTACTTCATCTTCCACCATAGCAGTGGGCAGAATAGCATCAACAATAGGCTGTTGAAGAACATCATCATTAAGGATTGGGGGGCCGTCTGTGGTAACCAGATTCAGTAGCCAGGATGGGTGACAATTCACAGTTTAGGCACTAGAATCCCCCGACACTATGGCCGCGGGGTTCCCCAAAGTAATAACTGAAGTAGGTCCATTAGGCAGTACATTATGCCTTACAGTATCAAGAAATATTGAGGAGGGGCATTCTTAGTCGTTTCAGCTTGGATACCGAGAGTCATACTTTTTGGACAACTTTCCTACTGAGCAATATAATGAAAAAGTGAGTCCGGATTCTCTTTACGTTGAGACTTGGATGCTCCTCCCTGCACAGACTTATGTGAAGTTTTCTTATGAACCACTTTTCGCAAACCTTTATCACTGTTGGGAACTAATCCAGCTTCCCTATAGTGTTCACGAGGCTCCACTGGAGTATGCCCCTGGACATCGACATTGTTAAGGCCGTGGAAACGGTTGTGAGAGGAAGCGTGACTAGCCAAATTGTGGTTGTCCCGTCCCCGAGCTATAGGGTACCTCCTTTTACGGACAACCATCCAATCACCATATAGTTGAACAGGAGAAGAAGCATGGGAGACAGGCTGATCAACCCCTGCTTCCGGCGGAGATTCAGGAACAGTGACCCCAACATCGGGGCAAGAATCCTTGGTATGGCCATAAAATCCACACTGATAACAGATCTTATGAAGGCCTTCATATTCGACCAAGTAATCTATGCCATCAATTTGAATTTTTGGGATAAGCGACTGTTGAGATATCACGATACAAGTAAATCATGCAATATGGGATCAAGTAAATGATGCAATATGGGAAATGTGGGATAAACCTTTTTCTTCAATTTGTTGCTTGTGATTCGGTCAATCTAGTTGTTTAGTGGGTCTAGTTGTTTAGTGGGCCATGTTACCCATTAGCTGTTAGTGGAGTATCTTTAGTATTTAGGATTCCTTGTACTTAGGACTAAGGTGGTTACTGCAGACTTTGTATTTAAACGTTTCAATTATCAATGTTAGGGGGGATTTTTAGCGTCAACTTAAGTTACTAGTTTATTCTCACCATAAGTAAAATTTTTTGCATATTTGTTTCTGCATATTTGCTTTTCTCTTTTCATTTGTTCTAGCTGGATTTGACTGGGACCTATCAGTTGGTATCAGAGTCATGTCCACGAACAAAGAACGAATCGAGAATCTTAAAGCAAGTCTAGGCAATTTGTAGGACGGAGTGAGCCGAATGGAGCAAGGTCTTGTCGATAAGCTTTATTCAATGGAAAAAGCGATTGCTCGATTATATGAAGTAGTCCTTTATCAAAGGGAAGGATCTGCTAGCAATTCTTGTGGTCGACCCACAAACACCCAGGAAGGAATCAAAGGGATAGTAGAGGAGGGACGCCATATGTTCTCTTCTAAACTCGCAAGGCTTGAATTCCTGAGATTTGCCAGCGACGACCCCACTGAATGGTTTAGTCACGTAGAGCAATTTATTGACTATTAGGAAACTCCGAACTTGCAAAAAGTTCCTTTAGGCTCCTTCCACCTTGAAAGTGAGGCAAACCAATGGTGGCAATGGCTTCGTAAGACATACATCGACGAGGGGCAACAGGTGACATGGGAAAATTTTCAGTCAAAACTTTGGATCAAGTTCGGGCCAACGGAATGTGAAGATTTCGACGAGGCACTTTCTAAAATCTGACAAACAGGAACTTGCAGGATTATCAAAGAGAATTTGAATGGTTAGGCAACCAAGTTTAGGGATGGACTCAAAAGGGACTAGTAGGAACATTCATGGGAGGGTTGAGACCTGAAATTGCAGATGACATACGTATGTTCAAGCCCAAAACATTGAAGGAGGCCATAAGTTTGGCACGAATGAGAGATGAGCAATTAATTAGGGAACAGAAGTTTGTTCAACCTCCACGGTCTGTGCCTACAGCAAAACAATTGTCATGGGAAGAATTACAAAAGAGGCGTGCACAAGGGCTTTGCTTCCATTGTATGAAAAATTTACACCTGGACACAAGTGCAAGGGTCATCAACTGCTCTTGTTGGTAGGAGACAATGCAAACAGTGAGGAGGATTTTGTTGAAAGGCAAGAAAGTCGAGCTACAATTAACTTCAACCTTGAGGACAAGGTTGCTGGGAAAGGAAGGGTAATGTTGAGATATCACGATACAAGTTGATCATGTAAATCATGCAATATGGGAAACATGAGATAAACCTTTTTCTTCAAATTTGTTGCTTGTGATTGGGTCAATCTAGTTGTTTAGTGGGTCATGTTACCCATTAGCAGTTAATGGAGTATCTTTAGTATTTAAAACTCCTTGTGTTTAGGACTAAGGTGGTTACTGCAGACTTTGTATTTAAACGTTTCAATTATCAATGTTAGGGAGATTTTTAGCGTCAACTTAGGTTACTGGTTTATTCTCACCAAAAGTAGATTTTTTTGCATATTTGTTTCTGCATATTTTCTTTTCTCTTTTCATTTGATCCAGCAAGTTTTGACTGGGACTTATCAGTAAATAACTATATATGATCAAGAAATTTTACAATAATAAAAGTTGTTCCACTAATCCCAAGGCGTAGGTGAGTTGATAAGAGACTTTCTTGATTTAAGTGAGATCGTGGATTCAAACCCCATACGCCAATTTTCATAGATTTGTAAAGCCTACGAGTAGGTAGCTTGTCACAAAACTTGTAAACCCTAGGAGTACGTAGCTTGTCAAAAATGACCCTTTCCACACAATATTTAGTGATAGTCAATCATCCTTCAGAACACGTGAAATCCCCAATCGGTATTCAAACAATATTTTGTGAAATTCATAGGAACTGATTTATAGCTTGCCATGACTAATGACTAATGACTAGGTAGCTTGTCAGAAATGGCTCTCCAATTACTACCTAACCTGCATCCACAATTATTAATCATGTCCCACAAAAACTTTCCAGGATAGTTCCAGACATTATTGGAGCAAGACGATCGTGCTCATGGATGTTCTCTTTCTGCTTCTACATTCATTGACACTACTAGTTTTCCATTTCAGGATTGTCACTTCTGTGGACATCTTGGCTTGGAACCAAACCATTAGTGATGATGGCCAACTTCTGGTCTCCAAAGACAACCTGTTTGCTCTAGGATTTTTCAGCTCCGGTACTAGTTCTTCTAGATATCTTGGAATCTGGTATTATGGTTTACCAGACCAATCTGTGATCTGGGTTGCGAACAGGGACTCTCCAATCAATGGTTCTTTTGGGGTACTCTCACACAGCCGAATTGGAGACCTAATTCTTTACTCTAATGGTGATCAAGAACATTCAGTGGTCTGGTCTACTAATGTGTCGATGGATGTACAAGCTGATGATACTTGCGTGGCTCAGTTGCTGGATTCAGGGAATTTTGTTCTGTTTCGTGGTGGAAAAATTGTGTGGCAAAGCTTTTATAATCCTACAAATTCATTAATGCGAGGAATAAGACTTGGGTTGAACAGGAAAATAGGTGTAGAGCATTTCTTATCATCTTGGAAATCAGCAGATGACCCAGGAACATTACAGTACTCACTCAAGCTTATTGCAGGAGGCTCGCCTCAGTTCGTTTTGTACAAGGGTGCAAGCCCTTACTAGATAAGTTGTCCATGGCCCTTGAGAAAATATGCATACATATTTAGCTACACTTTTGTTAACAATCAAGATCAATTATACTTTACTTATTTTCAGGACCAGGAACTATCTCGAAGAATTAGATCAGTTTTAGATGAAACAGGAATCATAAGGAGGTTAAGCTGGTCTGAAAGTGATGGGAAATGGAAGGAGTTAGTGTCAGTGCCTAAGTACAGGTGCGATTCATATGGGAAGTGTGGAGATTACAGGAAGTGTTATCTGAGTAATGAAAACAAAGTTGATTGTACTTGTCCACCTGGGTATCAACCCAAGTTGCGGAAAGACCGGGTTTTGAAAGATGGGGAAGGTATTTGTACGAAGATGCAACAAGGGTCCTCCTTGTCGTGTGAGCAGGGAGAGGGGTTTGTGAAAATATCAAAAGTTAACGTTCCTGATAATTCAAACGTTGTTTGGTTGGGGAAGAACATGGGCTATCTCCAATGTCAGAAGGAATGCATGAGTAATTACTCTTGCTTGGCTTATTTTCGAATAATGTAATTTCTTTGGATTCATTCAGTTGAATATGCAAGTAAATCGAGTAGTTTGTTGACAAGGAAGGAGATGCTAGCCATTCTTGCTAGCTCAGTCTCTTCAGCGTGGATTGTGATTGCTGTCTTTCTGTTCCTTAGGAAGAGAATGAAGAGGAGGTAAGAAGCAAAACTAAATAAATTACTATCATACTTTCTATAGTATATATTTATTTGTTTTGCAATTTGGTGAGACTAGTAATGTCTATTTAGTGCGAATATTTCTTGAAAAGATTGTTTTCTTTCTGTTTAAAGGGCAACGAAGTACAAATGGAGCAAAAGAATATTTGATAGCAATAGCTTAGATCACAAAAAAAATACCCTGATGGCAGATGAGATGAGGAAAACTAGTAATGAGGCAGAATTGGCATTTTATGATCTCAGCACTATATCAACTGCAACCAATAATTTTTGTCTTGCTAGCAAAATTGGGCAGGGAGGCTTTGGTTCTGTTTATAAGGTAAGACTCTTTAGCATATATCAAGCTGGATGATTTCTCTTTCTAAGACTAGTCTTTCGGTTGTAATGTCGTACTTGACAATTCATCGTAATTCAACTGTGCATTGTGATTCCAGGGTCAGCTCCCTAACGGACAGCAAGTCACTGTGAAAAGATTATCCAAAGCCTCGAGGCAAGGGATGGAAGAATTTGTCAATGAAGTGAAATTGATAATGAAGCTTCAAAACAGAAATATTGTAAAGCTTCTAAGATGTTGCATTGAGGGAGAGGAACCTATGCTAATTTATGAATACTTAATCAACAAAAGCTTGGACTCTTCTCTTTTCGGTGAGAATAGTTCACATCTTCTCTTCATACTATGATAGTTAGCCTACATTAGAACTGAAATCTTCATTTTGGTGTAGATCAAGTTAGAAGTAGGTCCTTAGATTGGCGAATGCGCTTTGACATAATTGTTGGAACTGCTCGTAGAATCCTATATCTCCACCAGGACTCCAGGTTGAGAATTATACACAGAGATTTGAAGACTAGTAATGTTCTATTAGATGGTGAGATGAACCCGAAAATTTCAGATTTTGGAATGGCTAGAATATTTGAAGATGACCAAATGCAAGACAAGACAAAAAAAGTTGTAGGCACATAGTAAATACAGTTTCACCTGATTATCAAAAGCAAAACATATATTAGCTTGATGATTATACGATTTATAGAATGACCATCTTTCACATTGATCAATGCAGTGGCTATATGTCTCCAGAATATGCAGTGTTTGGAAAATTCTCAGTTAAATCCGATGTCTTTAGCTTTGGAGTCATAGTGTTGGAGATTATAAGTGGCAAGAAGAACAATGGCTTTGATCAATATCCTGCCTTAAGCTTGATAGGATATGTCAGTTATATAAATTTTCAAATTCCTATGGGGATACTTGGCTGGAAATTCATACTTTGTTAATGGTAAAACTTTGACAGGTATGGGAATTATGGAGAAAAGATAGAGCTCTGGAGGTAGTTGATCCAGCTGTGGAGGAGTCATACCTACCTCATGAGGCCTTGAAATGCATTCAAATTGCGCTCTTGTGTGTACAAGAAGAAGTAATGGACAGACCAACTATGTTAGACGTAGTTTTCATGTTGAACAACGACACGGCTCTTCCATATCCAAGACAACCTAGATTCATTTTCTATAGAACTTACAATCCTAACTCTATTGCACGAGAGCAAGGATCAAGTTCTGTAAATACCATGACAATTACCACCACATTAGCTCGCTAATATCTTAAAAACTTCATTTAGATTGTCACACCAAATGAATATTTTGGAGTTTCCATATAAAGATATTTCTTTAGAATTCTAATTAAATTTTCAATTCAACATTTCACTGGTTGATCGGAATGTTCATGGAAAATTTTTATGCTTCTTAAGTTGGACATCAAAGTTCAAATTTGGTGTGGATAATTAATAGGAAGTAACTAACTACTACAACTACTATTATTTCATATACACTACAACAAAAATGACATACAGTAACACTAACCAGTAACACTTTTGACAATATGTTATAAAATACCTATCTACGATAACATTATGTCTTAAAATGTTATGATCTTTAATTTGATAAGTAACACTTTATGATTTTATAACATATAATTTATCATTGATAACAATTTTTTAAGGTGTTACTAAACATTATAAAAGGTTACTATTTTAAGATGTTACGAAAATGATGTAAAATAATAACACTTTATATGAGTTACTTTAATAATAAATTTATAACACTTTATATGAGTTATCTCAATATCATAAAATAATAACAATTGATTTGAGTTACCTTAGTAATGTAAAATAATAACATTTCATATAAGTTACCTTAGTAAATGTAAAATAATAACACTTTAGAAAAGTTAC